>ML255277.1:0-12912 GCA_005239495.1 Nicotiana undulata
CTTTCTTTTTCTGCACTTGACTGTGCAGGTATTGAGGCTGGTTCGTCTGTTCATCCATCAGCTGATTGGTACTGATCGCGGTGTCACTCCATACGGTGAGCTATCTTCTTGGCGTTTTCCTGACAGCACCACTGGAGCTTCCCAGTTTCATTTTTGCTCAGTCTTTTGTTCTAGACTGCGGCTTGTATATTTTGTATATGTATTTCTGCTGTTGTATCTATGTAGCCGCCCGTTGACACTGTNAGACCGTTTTGGGTCGTGACATGACTTCACGGTGATCTACTTCTCCCGCGATCCTGTGCAACGCCATGGAGTCTTCTTTTGCTTATCTTCCCGTCTACTTATTTCAGACTGTGGGATTGTATATATATATATATATATTGTCTCTTGTATATTTAGCTAGATTGCCCGTGACACTCGTGACACTAGTTCCTGGCACACACGTAGTGGTTATTTTGAGATTTTGGGATGTACATATATATATGCTCGTATATCAGCTCACGCTTTTTCATGGCTATTTTATCTACCATTGGGTTATTATCTTTCGATATCATGTTTTAACCTGTTAAATTTAGTAATTTGGTGAACTATTTAATCAAATAAAAAGGAACACTTAGTGAAATTTATGTTGGCTTGCCTAACCCCGTTGTTGGGCGCCATCACGACCTGAGTTAGGATCTTGGTTCGTGACATAGAAGAAGCGGGATGAGAGCTTGGTGAGGAGGCCCGCAGGAACAGAGAAAAAGGAATAGGTGCGGATGCGCAAGTGCATTGTGTGGAAGCGCATGTGCGAGGGTCTTCGCATAAGTGAATTTTAATACCACAGGTGCAGGGGTTGCTGGGCAATGCTGTTTTTCGGAGAAGCGAAGTTTTTCGCAAAAAGCGAAGGTCGTAGATGCAACATTTTAACGACATATGCGAAAATACTGGATAGAAACTATAAAATCAAGGTTTTGGTTCTTTCTTCATATTTTGACACGTGGGACTCTGATTGAGGCAATTTTTGGAGCAATTTTCATCACAAGGATTGGGGTAAGTGTTACACACTTGTTTTTTTTATCTTATTCCATGAATCTATCTTCATTTTTGGCAATTGAATGATAAATTTTAAAGAGAAATTGGGGGATTTAGCCTAATGTTCCACAAAGTGAATTTTTGAGTTTTGAACATCGATTTGGAGTTGGATTTGAGTGAAAATACTATGGTTGGACTCGTAATTGAATGGGTTCGTTGATTTTGTGAGTTTATTCGGGTTTCGAGGCGTGGCCCAAGTGTTGGTTTTTTGCCGGTTTTGGGTTTTTATTAAGGATTCGACCTTTATCATTTGTAAATGTTTCCCTGGACTTTATTTGATGTGTATGAGTTGTTTTTGGCTAGTTTCGAGCCGTTTGGAGGTTGGTACGCGCGAGATAGCTTTTTTGGAGCATCGCTTGGCTTGCTCGGTATTGGAGCGACTTGTTCGATGTAAGTAACACTTCTAATCTTGGTGTTGAGGGTATACATCCTCGAATTATGTGTGTTGAGGTGACGTATATACTAGGTGGCGGGTGTGCACCGTGTAAATTGTAATTCCGTTATTTCTATAGTACGATGTAGTTACCTAATATTACTTGTGTCCATGTAATTTCTACGTATTTGAGCTATTAAGTTGTGATCCATGCTAGAAGCCATGTCTAGGCTACATGATTATCCTGTTGGGATCCACTGAGGTCATTTCTGCTGTTGAGTGTGAGCTATATGCTTTCATTGCATTGCATACTCAGCCATACGCATTCATATGCATATCATATCTCAGTCTCGGTTACTTTTGGTTGATACATCACATTGTTATTTTTGGGCTGATATTTCATGACATTGAGAGCCTAAGAGACTAGAGAGATTGATGACTGAGTGAGGCCAAGGGCCTTATTGGGAGGATATTTATGGAATCGGGTTGCACGTCTGTAAAGACCCGTAAAATCCTCAATAAAAAAAATGCCCGATTAGATCCCTATGTCGTTATATCTATAGAAATTCTTCGCGGCGAGCTTTCGTACCTTTAGGATTGAAAAGTACCCTGCAGACTTAGAGGAAGATTTTCGTGAAAGAATGCAGATTTGCGGTCCACTATGCGGTCGCATATCAGGTATGAGGACCGCATAATGGCCGCATAGCTGGACAGCTTGCTGTCTATTTTGAAGGCAACTGTGCGGCCCAAAATGCGATTGCATTTTGTGTAAGCGGGTCGCATAGTTCATCGCATATTTTCACTCGAGTTTTGTGGAGGGAGTTATGAGGTGCACTATGCGATCGCATAACAGGTATGCAGACCACATATTTGCCGCATACTTGGGTAGTTTCCTTTCCTTTTGGCCCAGTTGAAGACCAGTTATGCGGCAGGTTTGTGGACTGTATAACCGAAATGCGATCGCATTACGGACCGCAAACCTGCGTCGGGACACCCATTTTCTAATTTTTAAAACCCGACCCCCAGACTTATATAACACCCATCCCCCATCTTTTAGCCATTTCCTGATAATTTAGAGTGAGAAGAGAGTGGGCTCTAGAGAGAGAAGGTCCCAATTCCCTCCAATTGATCCTCCATCACCACTCAAGCTTGGAACTAATCAAGAAGGACACCAATTTCTTCCCTCTAAGAGGTAAGCTTCTACCCCACCAACCTTAATTTCCAGATTTTAGTTAAAAGGGACCATGGGTAGGTTAGTTCATGGGAATGGGGATGGAAACCGTACTTGCATGTAATCAAGTAACCCTAATCTTGTAAAGGAAAATAGGTTAGTGTAATCTTTCACTAAAAATGGGACCGTGCAATCTTGATGAGCACCTAATGTTGATACAATGCTCAAGTAAGCTCAAGCCGTGATCATTATTCTTAATTATGGGTTCAATTGTGCTACATTGTGAATTAGATTGAAGGTGCTAAAAAAGGTCCGGTGGATTGTGGTAGAAATTAAGGAAAAACCCTAAATCGAGGTATGTATGGCTAACTCTAATATTCATAGAATAAAACCGTTGGTGCTAAAATATACGGTATGAATTCCTTTGTTTGATTCTCTACAGAGTAAATGGGTTCTATGTGTTAAGTGGAGAAATTCTTGCTTTCATGCTATCCTATGTTACTACCATGCCGTTATGCTATTCTAAAGTATGAATTGTGATCACCATGTTCTTTATTTTGCTATGTGTACGACTCCACTTATGTGATGGTTTTAGTTAGTGTGAATGGTGGGTTTATGATATGGTTGAAGAGAGGAATGTAACGTAAAGGGGTTAAAATATGCCCAAGTGCCAAGAACTGTATAATGAATGATGAGAAGAGATGTGAACTGAAGGATTAAATTGATGTGGTATGTCCCATAGTGATGATAGCTTAGCCGATCGGGTCGGGATCGGACTCCATGTTGTACACATGGTGGTAATCGCATCGAAATTATGATATTGGTAATGTCTCACTGTCTCAAGTGAGATGGCTTAGCCTGTCGGACCGAGATCGGACTCCGTGTGATAACGTTATGGTGGTGATTATGAAACTATGATACTGTAATGTCTCACTTGGGATGGCTTAGCCGGTCGGGCTGATACCGGACTCCGTGTGAGAACGACACAGTGGTATATTGAAATTATGGCACTTGTCTTTAAAGTACTACTATCCAAAAGATGGAAAAACGGGATAAGAAAACATGGTGACTCTTGTTTGTGTTTCCCCTATTTTTGTGAATTATCATTTGGTATCTCTAATTGTATTACTACATGTTCGATGTTTATTCTATCTAGAGTAGAGTTTGTTCATACATACTAGTACTATTCAATGGTACTAACGTCCCTTTTGCCGGGGGCGCTACATCGTCTTATGGATATAGGTGGCTCTGTAGCTGGTAGCACCGAGCGTCGATAGTGGTGCCCTCTCCTCCTCCTTACAGCAGTTCTGGTGAGCCCCATTTCCTCCTGGGGCATGTAAATCTATGTTGCTCTCTTTTGTACATGTTGTTCTATTTCAAGGTATAGCCGGGGCCTTGTCACCGGCAGGATTATGTCCATCTTCCTTATTTCTAGGGCTCCGTAGACACTTATGTGGATCGTGTACGTTTTGGGTAGTTGTTGGGTTAACCCGTAACTGTAATCCCATCTCGTAAATATTGTAAATACTATGTATGTTTTTGGGAGACCCAAATGTTTGGTATCGGTACATAAGAAGAATGGGTTAATATCATGAATGTATGCTTTTGATTTGTCTCCTGCTAACTCAGTAAACAATGTTGCGCCAAAATCTTTTGAAGTAAATGAGTCGTGTAGGAAAGGCTAATTAGGCTTGCTTGACTGGGTTCACTCGATTAAGCGCCGGTCGCGTCCCCCAAGGTTGGGGCGTGACAACGCTGCATCATGTTTTATTGATTTTATGCCATGACTGACTTGATATAGCGCTTGGGCTGAAGGAACCCCTTCGGAGTCTGTACACACCCTCAGTGAGCGCAGGTACCTGCTGAGTGCGAGTGCGAGTGCGAGTGGCGAGTGCCGAGTCCCCAGTACCGAGTGCCGAGTGATTTGGGAGGACTGAGTGACTGGGAGGACTAAGTGAATTGATACTCTAAGAGTATGCATATGGTCTTTATCACTGATTCACATCGCATTTGGCATGCACACTTGACATACATGCATAGAGATGCAATTTTTCTCATGCTGTTTAGTATCACGTCATTCATGACTTCTCACACATCTTGACATATGGGCGTAGAGATGCATTTTACACTTTCTATCTGAAAGGAAAATGAAACATCATATTTATTGTTGAAAGAATTTTTGGGAAAATTATTGCTTTCAAGTTTACTCATATTTTTGACAATTTAAGTAAAGGATTTGGTTTTCCACTGATATACTTGAAAAACATAACTATTTTTCGGGAAACTATGAATAAGCCGAGCATTTAATCTCTCAATTACTTCTTCTATCACTTGATCTACGTTGTTATGAACCGTTGTTGGATATTGGTGTTGGACCCGACCTTTGTTCTAGCTCGTCACTACTTTCAACCTAAGGTTAGGTTTGTTACTTATTGAGTACATGGGGTCGGTTGTACTCATACTAAACTTCTGCACCTTGCATGCAGATGTTGGCTGCAGCCGTTGTTGAGATCGAAAAGAGCTGGATTTGAAGATTTACCTGCGCTCTTGTTGTAGCTGCTTCTTGTTCATGGTAGCCTTAGAATGTATAAATCTGTTTATGTACTTTTTCGAACAGATGATGCATTTATTCATACCAACTTTGTAAACTCTATTCTTAGAAGCTCATGATTTGTACTACCAATCCTTGGGAAAATTCTTGTATTAAACAACTGTATTATCATTTGTTCTCTTAATAAGTCTAATTAAATCGGATAGTTGTTAATTGGCTTACCTAGCGGTTTGGGTTAGGTGCCATCACGACTAGTATGGATTTTGGGCCTTGACACATAATCACCAATTTTGACATTATGTCGTGAAATTCAATTCAATTATAGCTAATTGTTTGCATTTGTTTTCGTCAGAAGCTTTTTTTGAGTTTGTTGACTTGTTTACGGAAAACCAGAAAAAATCTGCATAATAGAAGGATTCTGCAAATCTGTTGCCTTGATTATGATGCGATGATAACCAGAGAAAATCTGCGTAATAGAAGGATTCTACGGATATTTTTGCCTTGATTATGGCGCAATGATTGCGTCTAAAATTTCTAACTGAACTATTAGTTATCCCAAAATCGCGTGTCTAAATAAAGAAGTGTACCACACAAAGGATTCTAGTTTCAACAAATGTATATTTATTATAGCTAAAATGTGTTTAGGTCGGGTAAACTCCAAAATTGGGACAATTTTTGTAATAAGGTTTCAAATAGTGTATAGGAACGAAATGTTTTTTAGGGGAATAACCTCTATTTGTTTTTGTATGTTTGAAGATTAAGAAGACGAAATCTCTAGCCTCCAATAAGTAGTGGTGATATTTTAAGAAAAATGTGACACTCACCGTTTTAACCTGAACAATTCATAATAGCTTGAAATCACAGAAAATATCCAAGATCAACATATATAACAAAAATGTATACAAACCAGAGATTGAATAGGCATGCTTCATAAACAAGATAATCGAAACATAATTCAATTTCCATGTTCATATATAAAAATGATGTGTGCAAACTAGCATCTATATGAATGCTTTTAAATGAATCTAGGACGATCATACATTGTAATAATGACCCAAAATCACTAAAGATCGTTATAGCGCCTCACTCACTTTCTATGCAAGCAAATACGAAACAACAATAATTGAATTCAATTATTAAATTATTAACAGAGATATGATAAAGATATGAAAGCGGAACATGTATCAAAATAACATTATGAAGTAAAAATATCCAAGACAGAGTCGAAACACGACCACATAACTATCTAACCAACGCCCAAAATCCGGTGTCATAATATCACAAACATCTAACCAGATTTGATTTGGAAGAATAATTCTCAATTAGGAAACCTTAAGTTGGAATAATTGACCAATATTTGAATTTTGAGTAAACATCGTCGGAATTGGGATTTGAAGGTTCCTATAGGTTCGTAAGATGATTTCGAACTTGAGCGTATGTTCGGGTTGAGTATCGGATAGTCTGGGAGCAATTTGGTGCTTAGTATCATAAGTTTACATTTTAGAAGGTTTTGAATTAGCTAAGTTTGACTTAGAGTAGAATTTGGTGTTATTGGACTCCGACGGTGTTCCAGGACCTTGCACTGGTTCATTTAATTGATCAGAACTTGTGTGTGAAGTTTGGTCGTAATCCGGGCTGTCTAAAGTGTGATTCGGACCCGTTCGGCGAAGTATCAATGTTTGAAAATCAAGAGATGATTTTGATCTTCGATTCATGGTTTTGATATTATTCGTGGCCTTTTGAGGTTATTGATAAGTTTACATAGGGTATATAAACTTGTTAGAATGATTGGACGGAGTTCCTCGGATCTCGAGTGAGTTTTGGGGTAGTTTCGGGCCACTTTTAGGCCTTTCGAAGTGCTGATACTTGATGTCAGGGGTGTGAATCACGATACGGAGGTCTGGACCGCGATCGCAAAGAGCAAAATGCATTCCAGGCTTGTGAATCGCGATCGTGGAAGGTAGGAGCGCATTGCGTAAAAGGACTTTATGCTATCAACGGTTTGATTTCGGAAACTTATATCATGAAATCTATAAGGAATTTGAAGAGGATCCAATATGAAAGTTGTAGCCCTTTGAATATAATGTTTGGAAGATTAAACTGCTTATCATTTGGATTATTTTACAAAATTTTGTGGTTATTATACCGAAGAGTGTCTGTGAAGAGGAAACCAAAATTTGTACATCCCGATTGTGGGGCTTCTTGGCGCGATCGTTATGAAGAAAATAATGCTAGAATGTAGAACATTTTTTAACCGAGATCGTGAAGAAGGAGGCCTGGCGGGTGTATTAAACATACGATTTCGAGATTTTGAATTTATTTCTTCACTTTTAAGTTCTTGGAGCACATGTAGGGTGATTTGGGGGTGATTATTAAAGACCATTTTCACCATATATTACAAGGTAGGAAATTCCTTCTCATTATGAGTTAAATACATGAATTATATATGGATTTTAACATAAAATTTAGTAGAAATTATGGAAATTTGGAAGAAAACATAGAATTGCTATTTTTGGATTTTGACCACGAAATTGGATATGAAATTCAAAATAAATTATATATTTGAGTTCGTGGTGCTATGAGTAATATTTATCTTCGAGAATTTTCAGTATCCGTGTATGTGAGTTCGAGGTTGACTTTCCATGTAGAGTTGGGAATTGTTTCTAATTGATTTTGGTACGACTCATTGAATATATTTTGATAGGTTTGCACGTTCTTTGACAGTTTCAGATTTTTTGGCATTGTTTTAAGGTGCTATAGAGGCGTTGGAGCTGGTTATCGAATTTCATAGTGAGGTAAGTCTCCATCAAAAGGAGAAATTTATCCCATAGACGTTAAATTTGTTATGTACTACATGTTGTTGGAGATACACACGTATGAGGTGACGAGTGTACATGCGTATGCTAGAATTCCTTATCAGGTCGGGGTAGACTTGGACCGCGCTATGCTTTAATTGTATTATTTGATTTATCCTTACTTTCTTACATGATTAAATTAACATATTCATACTTGACGAGCTACTTTGTTAGTCGTGGAGCTTACACTTCTATTTTACGGATTTATCCTGTATCGTACGAACTTTTCGATATTCTCTTAAATTTCATAACTCACATATATATTTGTGAGTGGGGCCAGTGAACCACCAAAGTCTTCATTATTCCAATGGGATCGGGCTGAATGCCTCAGTAGTATCATTATGGGATCCGGCCATTCGCCTTCGCAGTATTATGAGATACATCTATGGTTTGTGCCGGTCGACCCTCGACAGTGTACACGATTATGAGATCAGGATGAATGCCACATTGGTACTATTATTGAATAAGGCCATATGCCACGACATGAAATCATGCCATTACACTTATGGATCGGGCCGCTAGCCTCGACATAATGGTGCATACAAATAGATAAGAAGTCAGTGTACCTGTGAGTTTCTTGACTTGAGATGTGATAGTTTATCTGGTGTTAACCATTATATATCATAATCGAAGTAGTATCGGGTTATCTAGGACTTCATGCTAATTCTTCTATTGAGGATCGTATTATCCACTTATATTTGTTTCGTTGGTTTTACCTGCTATGCCTCATTTTTGTTTATTCTCTTTATACTTGATTTATTAGACCACTAATAAGTGTCCATGTAGAACCCTCATCACTACTTCTTCTGGGTTAGGCTAGATACTTACTGGGTACAGGTTGCTTTACGTACTTATGCTATACTTCTATACTAATTGTGCAGGTATCGAGATAGGCTCATTTAGTGGTCATCTTGGCGCATAGGCGCAACTATTGGGGGGGGGGGGGATTTTGGGGGGAGGTGNGGGGGGGGAATTATGGTGAGATGTATTCCATGTTACGATTCGCAGCACATGGAGTCTCCATTATATTCACTTACTTTATCCTGCCTATTTTATAATCCAGATAGATGTTGTATTAGTATTGTAGTCCCTAGTAAATTTTCATGCACTTATGACACCGGGTTTTGGGAATTTAGATTTGTGCTCGTGGTTGTATTCTGTTATTATTTCAGGTTTATTTTTCGACCACATTCGAATATTAAAAATGATAAATCTATACTTTTTATGAAAATGAATGAACTTTCACTATTTATCTCTTATATTATTTTGAAATGTATTTTGGATTTACTATTGACGTATTGATTTAATTGTTGGCTTGCCTAACTGTATCGTTGGGCGCCATCACGACCTATAGTGCAATTTGGGTCGTGGCAGTTTGGTATCAGAGCACTAGGTTCACTTAGGTCTCACGAGTCATGAGCAAGTCTAGTAGAGTCTTATAGATCGTTATTGAGGAATCTGTACATATCTTCGGGAGGCTACAGGGCTGTTAGGAGATAATCCTTGATGTGGCTTCTATACTTAGTAAGTTTGGATGTGACAAAAAGAGGAATGTGGATGCTTGATTACCGTTCTGGGGATGCAATATAGATTTGATCTTCTATTAATATTATTGGGCCTTCAGTCGATGTTAATGGAATGATCTGATTCTTACGGCTGGCAGATGAGTGCAGAACCGGGAGAATAAAATAATTTTATAATGGATGTAACTATGACAACGCCGTTGGAGGACGCCGATATAAAGTCACGCAAGTGGGCTATCTATTGTGAGAAGGTTAAGAGTGTATGATCTCTTATGAAGTTCCTATGAAAGGTTTTGCCTTCTATACCACGGGAAACATGTACTAAGACGTGGGCTTGGATCGCTTGAGAAGATGGTGCGACTGTCATGAAGTTCGGTGTTCATTAGGGCTGTGCTATGATTTGTGCAACATGAAATGACGAGAATTTCATTTGGGCAACAGTGCGGGATCATGGTAACTAAGAAGGAGAAGTCATTGTGGGTACTTAATTTATGTGATTGTGTCTTAAAGCCAAGTGGGGGAGCCTACCGTCGATAATTGGGTCACGTGGTTATGTGTCTTTGATATTCCTGGTTATCAGTTCATTGATGTATTATTTATGGGTGAGGAAGAAAACATCAGGGGTAATTCGAGCAAGGAATTTGATGAATGTGTGCTACATTTCACATTATTGATGAGTGGAGGTTTTGGGGTGAATCAGAATTGATATTTCTTTAAGAATGTGATGTGCAATGGAAAGGATTCATTCGGTTACTTCTTTTATAGTGTTTGTGTGCCAACGAAGCACTAGTTTTTTGGTTGTTTATTTATGACTAGCTTAGAGGGGCAACTCTCTACAATGGTTCTAGTGGGTTCAAGAATTAAAGTGTGGTGCCTAAGGATTTTTGAGTTAGTCATGTGGCTAAGGATTTAGTTTTGCTGTGGAGTGTGAAACAAATTTGGAGTATTTCTATGAATATCACTAGGTCTGCGGTGCTGTGTTAGAAAGATGGAAGAAAAAAATTCAGATTCGTAGTAGATCTTTTCAAAATGGGTGTATGCGTTGGAGATACTTTTGAGTGCATGAGGAGAGTATAAAATAGCTTATGGGTATTGAGAAAACGTGGTCTTGTGATCTTGGATCACTCAGTATGAGTGTCGATTGAGGTCTATTCTATGCTGGAAAGAGAGGTATTAATTTTGAAGGTAAGTCAAGCGGAAACTAAGGTGTTAGTCAGTTTAGTAGTGCTTTGAATTTCTATGGTAAAGGACATGATCGGTTCCTTCATTGCGGTAGGGCCATACGGGTGTTTTATGGCTATACGTGTGGGTTTAGCGGTCTGCGTACTCAGTTAATTTAGAAGACTTAATTTTAATATGGTTCGATTTTTTGCAAATGGGTCTCGAAGAGTTATGATAGATTCGACCACGACTTGAGATTTGTGTGTTGTGCGGTTATGGGAAGTTGGTTGCGTGCTGCGATTTTTCTTCTGGACTGAGCTAAGTGAATGGTTTCTAGCCGATGAAGTGTTTATTCTGCTAGTGGTGCAGGATTATGATGAAATTATTGTATTCTCGTGTAACAACATAGTAGGTGCAGTGAGCGGTATGGAGTTAGGATTGAAGGATCAAGGTTGCAGTTCAGGTTAGAAAGGGATGTCCACGGACTCAGAGGAGCAGGGGGAAGATTTCAGATGTTCAGAGTATGCTGGAGCTATTTTCTTATCGCCTAAGAATGGTGTTTTGTGGAAGAGGAATTCTATATTTATTAACAGATTTGATTTACATTACAACACTAGTACGATTGGTAGCCATGGATGTGCAGATTTTGCTACCTGATGCGGAAGGTTGTGGGAGTATCTCCCAAGAGACAATTTTGTAAGTGTGACATGCCAGTCATTTAATTGGTAGATATTTAAATATGGAATGAAGATTCTGGTATTATCGATGATTGGAGAGTTTATGTTTGAGAAAGACACTATTACTGTGGTTGCAAATCGTGGAAAGTTGTTTCGGATTTGACGGTTGATCATATGTATCATGGATAGGGTCATTGTGGATGTTTGGAAGTCCATTGACCTATTTTGGGATGATCGAAATCAGCTTTGAGGTACGTGGATAGACCTAATGTGAATGTATATTCTACACCTAATCAGATATACTTATTTGGCATAACATTGCTTATGGATGAGTCTTCGGGCGTGGCGGATGTTATTCCCGCCCTAATCTATTTCATGTGTTACTCTTTTATGCCATGATGGTTGTGAGGTGTCTTGATTATTCACACGCGTGTTGTGATCCTTTGTAGCTGTAATGACCTGACTGGTCATTTTAAGAATCTAAGTCCCGCGAGGAGGCATTTGATCTTGAGCAACTTCGTAGGGTGATTTTGGACTTAGGCGTGCGTCCGGATTTGATTTGGAGGTCCGTAAGGTGTTTTGAAGCATTTTGGCGAAAGTTGAAGTTTGGAAAGTGGTTCGACCAATAGTTTACTTTGGTGATATCAGGGTCGGAATGCGATTTCGAGAGTTGGAACAACTCTGTTATGTTATTTGGGACGTTTCTACAAAATTTGGCTTCATTCCGAGTTGGTTTGGTTGGATCAAGGGTTTTAGAAGTTGGAAGAGTGGGAAGTTCATAAGTTCTATTCATGATGCGATTCCTAGTATCGTCGTTGTTTGATGTGATTTGAGGCCACGAGCGAGTCCGTGTTAGGTTATAGGACTTGTTGGTATGATTGGACAGGGGTCCCGGGGCCCCAGGCATGTTCCGATCAAGTTTTGGATGTTTTTCATATGTTTGAGTAGGTATGTTTATGGTGTTTCGCACATGGAACGCCTTGGAGTGAAAGTGTGGCTCCGCTTCTATGTGATCCTGGCTACTTGTGAGGTCATGAAGGCCCAGGAGCTTGATCGCTTCTCCGGAGACTGGCACGTAGGTGCGAAGGCCGCTTTGGCGTTCCAGCAATCGCACCTGCGAAGAATTTCGCTTCTGCGACTTCCCCTTTCCCTTCTGCGGTGCCGATGGTGCAACTAATAATCCGCAGATGCGGTCCGTGGTCTTTGTCGTGCCCTCTTTTTCTCGCGAAATCGAGTTTCGTTATTTTTGGGACAAATCCTTTTGAGAGGGTAAGGAATTGGGATTGAGGGAGTCGCCACCTAAAGGATTAAGGTGCATCAGGGCACCTGGAGAAGATAACTCATATAACCAGTTTACATCACCAGAGATTGGGTAAGGACTCAAATTACCTTGAGAGGAAGGTGTTAGGCAACCCTCGAGGTCCACAACGATGGGTCCCGATCGAACTTCAATTAAGCGAATTAATCTAAAAGAAAGCAATTTGGACAAGTAAAATACTCGATTTATTTTAAAACAGGAATTGGGGG
>ML255277.1:12954-32092 GCA_005239495.1 Nicotiana undulata
GGGGCTTCCTAAGTTTTTTAGCCTATAGGATCACCCCGTGCAATACTTTGTAACTCCCTCAAGTCGGGGTGTTACTCATAGTATTTAGCGCACGGACTATCATATCCTTCCACCCAACTACTATCTTTATGTTGTTACTTAAGCGTTCTAGGTCGATTCTAGTTCGTTTCCTATGCGTGCACTACCTGTCCCTTACCTATGGCGCTGGAGGTATTAGGACCTCTATTTGGGATAGTTCTAGACCCAACCTATGTTGCTAAAAAATATAAAAGTCTAGGTGACAAGAAAAAACAATTAGGACTTTCAGATAACAAGCAAATATGGGCTCATATTGACCTCCACACAAACAACAAAGGCACGTAATTGATTTAACAAACTTTATTGACCTTAAAATCCTATAGGCAGGATATCTATGTGAGAAAACAGAGTGCAGAGGCAGTTTTATTAAGGCAAGTTTTAAGACCTGTTGTTTGCATACTGATTTTATTCAGTATAGTCTGGGCACTTCAGGCAGTAATACATCACAATTATAAATCCAGAATTATTAAGTCCTACAGGTATATTGCCTATGTGATTGACAGTGGCAATTGTATTCAGAACCAATTAATAGAATCTTATAGGCATGGCATATACGAGTTTGATGGTTATAGACCTATAGACATGATTTCTAGGTGTAGCACTGACTTTAACTTATAGAGATATGTTTTATTTTCCTTTTTTTAATCATATATGCATGCTTTCTTATTACTGTACTGACTTAAGTCCTATAGGCATGATTTCTAGGTTTGAAACTGGTTTTAGTCCTATAGATATGGTATCTATTATTGAATTGATTTAACCCCATAGACATGATATCTAGTGAGCAGTAATACACATTACTAGAAAACAATTAAATCAAACAATGGGATCCTATAGGCATGATTGCTAATGCATATTTGTTGGACAGATTAATGCAACCTATAGACAGGATTTCTAGTATGCAATTTTAATATTATAGGTAGGATTTCTAGTATGAAACTTAAATCCTATAGGCAGGATTTCTAATATGCAAATATAATGCTATAGGTAGGATTTCTAATATGCAAATATAGAACTCAGAGTGTCACGACCCAAATTTCCAACCCTCGGGATCGTGATGGCGCCTAACACCACACTTGCTAGGCAAGCCAATGTTAGAACTTATACAATTCTTTTCTTTTAACTCTATTTAAACACGAATAAACAATTCCAAATAAACAAGAAATCTAATACTTTTCCATAAATGCAATCAAGATTAATGTTTGAAATAATAAACGAACCACGAGCTAATGCTAAATACATAACTACCTAGGGTCCGGTGTCACAATTCACGAACCACTAAGAATACTACAAATAATGGGCTGCAAGAATTATGTATCTGTTTTGAATAAATTAAAACTATCACGACCCAAAATCTATTAAGGTCGTGATGCCGCCGGAGACCACTGTCAGGCAAGCCAACACAAAATAGTTATATAAGATTCCTATTTTAGTATTTTAAAATCGTTACTTTTCATTTCATTATATAATAATCAATACAAATTTACTGAGTAAATAATGAAGTTTTAACCATTCATTTAACAATTACATCCCAAATCATCCCAGAAGTGCATGAGAAAATTTCTAAGAAGTATACATGTAATACAATGTTTATCTAGAGTACAATCTGGACAAAGACTGGACAAAGAATTTAAAATACAATACAATACAATACATCTGAGGGCGATTCTGCAGGCTGCGGGTCGTCTTGGGATGGTGAAGCTCGTCTAAGTCCCCATATCAACCATGCCACGACGCCAAGTGGGGCCACAAGATATATATGTACCTGTGCAACAAAATGCACAACAAGTGTAGTATGAGTACGAAAATAACGTGTACCCAGTAAGTATCCCGCCTAACCTCGATAAGGCAGTGACGAGAGGTCGAATTTGACACTTGCTAGAGGTCAATTTAATCTAATCAACGATTACACTAAGCATGGATATCATAGGAAATTAACATATAGTGATAGGAAATAACAACTTCTACCAGAGTTACAAATTTTAAGTCTTCGTCATTTCAGTTGACAACTTATAATTCAAGGCCAACAAACAGTTAGAAATCACAGAAAATACTCCGCAAATATCATGCACAAGTATGACAAGGGTCGAACGACTCGCACCAATGATAAATTTAAACTGTGGACTGCCGAAGGGTCGGACGGCTCGAACCATAGATGCATCTATTACCCGCTAGCGAATCGATCATGCGACACGGTCATATATAAATAATAGAGTTACCCTACTCGCGAATCATACCTGCGACTCAGGTACTCATAGATACACACATTCACACAATAATTTCATGCTTTATCAGGAAAACAATTATCCAAGGAAAATCAATTTTCTTTCTAGATGATTAAGAAAATAAACTTTAACCTTCTTAGATATTCATTTACTAATTCGATAATATTAAACAGTCAAATTTTTATCAGCAAAATTACAAGTACGATAAGTAAAGCATACTAGTGGGTCCTAGACTACCCTGACACAAGCATAATAGTAGCTACGCACGGACTTCCGTCACCTCGTGCGTACGTATCCCCCCACAAATAGTAGCACATATTTAGTTAGTTCACCTATGGGGACAATTCCCCCTCACAAGGTTAGAAAGGAGACTTACCTCGTTCCGAAGTTCCAAAACCGGCTTCCAAGCCCTTCCGACGACTCGAATTGATGCACAATGCCTCAAATTAATCCAAATAACGGGCAAACCAATGAAAATATACTCTAGTACTTATAACAATTCAATATATATAAATTCCCAACTCCGCTCGGAAATTTGACAAAATTTCCCTCGGACCCACGTGCCTGGATTCCGAAATTTTCCAAGGATAAACTTTACCCATAATCTCATAAACTCAAATATAAAATTTTCTCTCAATTTCATGCCCAAATTCGTGGTAAAAATAAAAAAAATACAAATTCTAGGTCTTTCTACCATAACCCCAAGTTTTAACTAATTTTCCATGAATTTTCATGTTAATATATATATATATATATATATATATATATATATATATATATATATATATATATATATATATATATATATATATATAACTTGAAATAGGTGGGAATCACTTACCTTGACATATATGATGAAGATGAAGCTCCAAAATCGCGCCTAGGTCGTCTCCCATGGAGGAAATGAGATGAAATGAGCCTAACCCATTTTGTGCAAACTTATACACTGCCATGCAAGTCTTCTTCTCATTCGCGGGCCTACCCTTGTGTCACGATCCAGAATCCTAATCCAGGTCGTGATGGCGCCCAACAACGGGGTTAGGCAAGCCAATATAAATTTCACTAAGTGTGCTTTCCTATTTGTATTTAGTATTTCACAATATACCGACTTAACAAGTTAAATTACGATAGCAAATGACAATTTACTAGTTTTAAACCCAAAAGCTGTCATAAGACGTGTAAGCCAAAAATATATGCAGTCCATAATCCACGACAACTACTACGTGTGTGCCATGAACTAGTGTCACGAGTATCATGGGCATACTAACTGAATATACAAAGGATAATATTATATACAATCCCACTATCTGAAATAAGTAGACGGGAAATAAGCAAAAGAAATTTCAGAGTGCTGCAGAGAATCGCCAGGAGAAGCAGCTCACCATGAAGTTAGGTCCGCTACGGTCAATATCTAGATCCGATCTGATAACCAGATGCACCAGCCTCAGAACCTGTACAATTAAGTACAGAAGTGCAGCATGAGTACATAAATAAATATGTACCCAGTGAGTATCCCGTCTAATCTCGAAGAAGTAGTGACGAGAGGTCGACTTGAAACCCACTAAGGTCCAGCAGTATAATATAACATTGATAAAATGAAAGCAATAAACATGTAAGACAGTGAGTGGAAAATATGTATATGGCACATGATACCAAGTAATACAGAAGACAACTAAAAATTTCCACTTTCTCTTTCCCCAAATATTTTCCAAATCAATATCCACGAAACAATACCAAATAGACATGCGCACACAACAAATAAGACAACCGGCCAAAGTCAGAAGGAATATCTATCCACTGCCGAGGATCGAATGGCCCGTCCCATAAGTGCGTTCTTACCATAGTACAATCTCACCTATGCACTGCCGAGGATCGAACGGCCCGTACCAAAAGTGCATTCTCAATTATATCATCTCTGTGCACTGCTGAGGATCGAATGACCCGTCCCAAAAGTGCACCTTTCAATCCTCCGTGGCGTATGTCCCGCTCCTATGAGAGGGGGGGAAATCACACATCGCTCGCGGAATGTAAATTGCGAAGCGGTCACATGCACATATAATGCTATTAAAATTTACTTTCCGTAACAAATTCCTTTCAATTATTCAAGTCCATGAAGTCTCAGGGAAACAATAGTATACATAACATGAATTCTTAACATATAAGTCATTTATAGACATAATATATGGCATACGGTGGGCCTAACTACTCGAACATAACAATAGTAGTCGCTACGTATGGACTCTCGTCACTTTGTACGCACGTAGCCCCCAAAACAAATACATACAGCACATAGAACACCTATGGGGACAGTTTCCTCTTACAAGGTTAGAAAGGAGACTCACCTCGTGCCGAATTTACCCCCCGGACCAAAGATGCGCCCGAAACTCCAATCCCTACACCCGAGGACTCGCAACTAGTCAAATATGGTATAATTATATCAATTCAAGCTCAAGGTAGAGCAATTATCCTATTTATTCAAAAATTTAACATTCTTAAGAATTCCCAAAATTCAACCCCGGGCCCACACGCTCAGATTTCGAAAATTCTCGAAGGAATCACTCACCCATAGCCTAAGGATCATTAATATGTAGTTCCTACTTGAATTCATAGCATTAAACGGACAATTTACTAATTTCCTCAAGAACCCTAAATTTACTACTCGGTTCTTGACTTTTTCTATAATTTAGTAGCTAATTCAATTAGTAATTCATGTATTTAACTAGTACTAGAGTAGAATTAACTTACATCTTCAGTAGCTAGGTCGTGGAACCCCCTTTTCCCAAGCTTCCAAGCTCTCAACTGGTGGAAAATGAGAAGAAAATGAAAATTCCCGTATTTAAAAGAACACACTGCCTGGCCTACAGGGATTCCGCACCAACGGCTCGAGGACCGCACTTGCGGTCTCGCACCGGCGAGCAAGGGCTTGCACCTGCGGAACTGGACGAGTGGGGCTGGGGTCGCACATGCGGAGGGATGACCGCAACAGCGGTTCCACACCTGCGAGAAAGGGGGACCCCAGGGGTTTTTCGCACCTGCGAGGCTGGGACCGCAGGAGCGGTCCCGCACTTGCGACTGGGCAATCGCACCTGCGGTCACACCAACAATTGAAGCACCAGCAGTTGTTTTGGCTAGATTTTTGGCCTCGTGTGTTGTCCGAGAGGCACCTGGGCCAACCCAAGCCCCTGTCCAAGTTTACCAACAAGTCCCAAATCATAATATGGACTCGCTCGAGCCTTCGGAGAACTCGAAACAACGCTAAAACTCAAAATAACACCCCAAAACCCCCAAATACATAACTTAAGAACTTCAAGTTCTTGATTTCTATAACGATGTGCCGGACCGACCTATACTACTCTGAATGACTTCAAATCTTGCAAACAAATCATAAATGAAATAACGGAACTATTCCCAGTTTTGACATTTCATTCGGACCTCGATATCATAAAATCACGTTCCAAACCAAATTTCAAACTTAAGGAAATCCTTATGTCTATATTGGGCGCCGAAACGCTCCCGGGTCATCAAAAACTCATTCCGGACATACCTTCAAGTCCGAAATCATCATACGAAGCTACTGACATTGTCGGAACTCGATTCCGAGGTTGTTTGCTCAAAATGTTGACAGAAGTCAAACTTGGCCGAAAAGGCCAACCTTAAGGAACCAAGTGTTCCTATAACACTCTAAACACTTCCAAATCCCGAACCACCCGTCCCCGCAAGTCATAAATCACGAGAAGCCATTATGGGAAGTTTCATCTAGGGGAACAGGGTCCTAATACGCAAAATGACCGGTCGGGTCGTTACATTCTCCCCCTCTTAAACAAACGTTCGTCCTCGAACGGGTCTAGAATCGTACCTGAAGTGCTGAATAGCTCAGGATATCTGCTCCGCATGTAGTCCTCGGACTCCCAAGTCGCCTCTTTAGCCGGTTGGCCCCTCCACTGGACCTTTACTGCAGAAACTCTTTTGGACCTCAACTGGCGGTCCTGCCTATCAATAATAGCAACTGGCTCCTCCTCGTAGCCCAAGTTCTCATCCAACTGAATAGCGCAGAAATCAACCACGTGGGAGAAGTCGGCGTGATATCTACGGAGCATGGATACATGAAAAACCGGATGAACTCCTTATAAGCTGGGAGGCAAAGCTAGCTCGTAAGCAACCTCTCCGACTCGCCTCAATACCTCGAAAGGACCGATAAACCTTGGGCTCAACTTTCCCTTCTTCCCGAATCTCATAATGCCCTTCATCGGCGAAACCTTCAGCAAAACCTTATCTCCCTCCATAAATGCTACATCCCACGCCCTCTGATCCATATAACTCTTTTGTCTGGACTGAGCTGTGCGAAGCCTCTGCCGAATTAATTTCACTCTCTACAAAGAATCTCTCACCAGATCCGTGCCATATAACTTAGCCTCGCAAGGCTCAAACCACCCGATAGGAGAATGACATCACGGACCATACAAAGCCTCAAATGGAGCACTCTCGACGCTGGACTGATAACTTTTATTGTACGCAAACTCCGCCAAAGGAAAGAACTGGTCCCACTGACCCCCAAAGTCAATCACACAAGCCCTGAGCATGTCCTCCAATACCTGAACCGTACGCTCTAACTAGCCATCAGTCTGAGGGTGAGATGCTGAACTGAGATCTATCTGAGTGCCCAGCTCACTATGCAATGCTCTCCAGAAGTGCGAGGTGAACTGAGGACCTCAGTCTGATATAATGGACACCGGCACACCGTGCAACCGAACTATCTCTTGCATGTAAATCTGGTCCAGCCTCTCAGAAGTATAAGTAGTAGCCACATGAATGAAATGCGCCGATTTGGTTATTCTATCCACAATGACCCAAACATCGTCAACCTTCCGCAAGGTCCGAGGCAACCCAACCACGAAGTCCATAGTGATGCGCTCCCATTTCCACTCAGGATGGGCATCTGCTGAAGTAAGCCCCCTGGCCTCTGATTCTCGTACTTAATCTGCTGGCAATTAAGACACCTAGTCACGTACTGCACAATGTCCTTCTTCATGCGCCTCCACCAGTAATGGTGCTCCAAATCACGATACATCTTCGTCGCTCCTGGATGAACAGAATACCGAGAACTATGCGCTTACGCTAGAATCCTTTCCCTCAGTACATCAATATAAGGAACACACAATCGGCTCTGGAGTCTCAAAACACCATCCTCGCCTAAAGTAATCTCCTTGGCCTTGCCCTAGACCACTGTCTCCTGAAGCTCTGCTAGACATGGATCATCAAATTGCTGAGCCTTAATCTTCTCCAATAATGAAGACTGAGCAACCACATGGGCTAGAACTCGACGAGGCTCCGAAAGATCTAATCTCACCAGGCGATTAGGAAAAGACTGAATGTCCAAGGCTAGAGGTCTCTCCTTTGCTGCAATGTAGGCCAAGCTACCCATACTCTCTGCCCTCCTGCTCAAAGCATATGCTACAATATTTTCCTTGCCCAGATGATACAGAATGGTGATATCGTAGTCCTTCAATAACTCAAGCCACATGCGCTGCGTCAAATTAAGATCCCTCGGCTTAAACAAGTGCTGCAAACTGCGGTGGTCGGTATAAACCTCACAAGACACACCATACAAGTAGTGCCTCCAAATCTTTAAAGCATGAACAATCGCCGCCAACTCCAAGTCGTGCACCGGATAATTCTTCTCATTAACCTTTAGCTGGCATGAAGCATAAGGAATAACTCTCCCATCCTGCATCAACACACATCCCAACCCGACGCGTGAAGCGTCGCAATACACGGTATATATCCCAGAACCAGAAGGCAATGTCAAAACTGGTGCTGAGGTCAATGCTGACTTGAGCCTCTGAAAGCTCGTCTCACACTCGTCGGACCACCGAAATGGGGCATTCTTCTGAGTCAATCTAGTCAATGAAGCTGCAATAGGAGAGAATCCCTCCACAAATCGGCGATAATAGCCTGCTATGTCCAGAAAGCTCCTGATCTCCGTAGCTGAAGTAGGACGCGGCCAACTCTGAACTGCCTCGATCTTTGGAGGATCAACCTTGATACCCTTTCCGGATACCACATGCCCCAGAAATGCCACAGACTCTAACCAGAACTCGCACTTGGAGAACTTAGCATACATCTTCTATTACCGCAAGGTCTGGAGCACAACTCTCAAATGCTGCTCATGCTAACCCAAGCTCCATGAGTAAATCAAGATGTCATCAATGAATACAATGATGAAGGAATCAATATACGACCTAAATAACCTATTCATCATGTCCATGAATGCTACTGGGGCATTAGTCAAGCCAAAGGACATCACTAGGAACTCATAATGGCCATATCTGGTACGAAATGCTGTCTTCGGGACATCTGAAGCCCGAATCTTCAACTGATGATAACCCGATCTCAAATCAATCTTCGAGAACACACGAGCACCCTGCAACTGGTCAAACAAATCATCAATGCATGGCAGAGGATACTTGTTCTTGATGGTAACCATATTCAACTGGCGGTAGTCAATGCACATCCGCATAGTCCCATCCTTCTTCAGAAATAGCACTGGAGCACCCCATGGCGATACACTCGGCCTGATGAACCCTTTGGCCAACAACTCCTAAAGCTGCTCCTTCAACTCCTTAGGAGCCATACGGTATGGGGGAATTGAAATGGGCTGAGTATCTGGAGCCAAATCAATACAGGAATCAATGTCTCGATCTGGAGGCATCCCTGGAAGGTCTGAAGGAAACACATCTACAAACTCTCGAACAACTGGCACCGAATCAATAGTCAGAGACTCGGCGGTTGTGTCCCGCACATAAGCAAGGTAAGCCAAACAACCCTTCTCGACCATATGCCGAGCCTTCATGAAGGAAATGACTCGGCTGGATGCACTAACTGAAGAACCTCTCCACTTTAGCCTAGGAGACTCAGGCATAGCTAAAGTAACTGTCTTGGCATGAAAATCTAGCACAACATGATGAGGATATAGCAAGTCCATGCCTAGAATGACCTCGAAATCAACCATGTCGAGCAATAAGAGGTCCGCTCTAGTCTCAAACCCACAGAAGGTAATCACACATGACCGATAAACCCGGTCTACCACAACAGAATCACCCGCATGAGTGGACACATATATAGGTGAACCCAAGGACTCACGAGGAACACTCAGAAAATGAGCAAATAGTGCTAAAACATATGAATATGTGGACCTGAATCAAATAATACTGAAGCCTCTCTACCACATACTGAAATAATACCTATGATCACGGCGTCTGAGGCCACTGCATCTGACCTGACCGGACTGGCATAAAATTTGGATGTAGCACCTAATGACTAAGCTCCCCTAGAGTGCACAAAAGCTGAATGACCTCCTCCTGACTGGCCTCCCCCTCTAGAACGACCCTTGCCGACCTGTCCTCCACCTCTAGGCGGCCGGACTGCTAGTGCTGGACCCATGGAATGATAACTCTGCTGCACGGCCTCGCCCCGATACCTGGGACAATACCTTCTCATATGACCTGGCTCCCCACACTCGTAACAACTCTGCACTATAGCCTGCTGCCCCGAAGAAGAAGAACCCTGAATAGCCGGGGAGCGATGTGGACCCTCTGGCATAGCATTGAAGTATGAACTGGAGGATCTCTGGTGACTGGGATAACCAATGGGTGAACTCTGAATAGCTGGAGGACGGTAGGAGCGCTCTGGCATGACGCTGAACTGAGGCCTCACTGAACCACCTCGAGAAGGTAGTGGAGGTGCTGAGTATGAAGGCCTGCTGGGCTGACAACCCCCGAACTGGCCCCTGCTCCTAGCTGGAGCATCCCTGAAATCTCCTGAGAACCTAGCCCTCTTGTCCTGCTGACCCTGCTCCCTACTCCGCAACCGATAACCCTCGATCATGCGAGCAATCTCTACCACTAGCTGATACGGAGTACCCATCTCCACCTCTCTGGCCATGGTGGCTCTAATACCTGGATGTAACCCAGCCACACATCTCCGCACTCTCTCAGCATCAGTAGGAAATATCATGAGTGCATGGCGTGACAACTCTGAAAACTTGGCCTCATAATCCGTCACCGACATCTGCCCCTGCTCAAGATGCTCGAACTGAAGCTGCAACTCTTCCCTCTCCGAGGGTGGAGTATATCTATCCAAGAACATCTGTGTGAACTGCTCCCAAGTAACCAGAAGAGAACCTGCTGGCCTCCTGAGTATATAAGACTGCCACCACCTGCGAGCTCTGCCCTCTAACTGAAATGCAGTGAAGTCGACCCCATGAGACTCCAAGATCCTCATGTTGTGCAGTCTGTCCCTACACCTATTGATGAAGTCCTGGGCATCCTCACCTCGCTCACCCCCGAAGACTGGAGGGCGTAGTCGAGTCCATCTATCTAACATCTTCTGCTGATCACCCTCTGCAGCTGGCCTGGGCCCTGGTGCTTCTGCTACAAGCTGGATCCCACCCACGAGCGGTGTACCTGGGGTATGGTGTGCTTCTGCTGCCTGTCCTGCGGCCTGAGCGGTAAGGGTCTGGACTCCCCTTCCTGTATGAGAAGTGGAAGGATCTACTGGAAATAGGCCAGCCTGGGACATGGTGTCCATGAATCTCATCATACGGTCCATGACCTCCTGGAAGCCCGGCGCTGTCATAAAGTCTACTAGAGCAGGAGCTACTGGAGGCACCTCGTCCTGCTCCTCCATGATAGGGTCCTCTGGTGGTGCCACTGGTATAGTTCTGGGACGCCCTCTCCCCCTACCTCGAGCAGGTGCCCTCTCCCTGCCTCGACCACGACCTCGGGCGACGGGGGTAGAGACATATCCCGGATAAGGAACATCAGATGCACGCGTCCTCACCATCTGTGAGAGAATAGAAGAATAAGTTTGAGTACATTATCGGTTGCACAATAGAATATGAATGAAGAGAGGTTTCTTAACACCCTATAGCCTCCTGAAGATAAGTACAGACGCCTCCGTACCAATCCGCAAGACTCTACCGGGTTTGCCCGTGACTCGTGAGACTTACGTGAACCTAGGGCTCTGATACCACGTTGTCACGACCCAGAATCCTAATCCAGGTCATGATGGCGCCCAACAACGGGGTTAGGCAAGCCAACATAAATCTCACTAAGTGTGCTTTCCTATTTGTATTTAGTATTTCACCATATACCGTCTTAACAAGTTAAATTACGATATCGAATGAAAATTTACCAGTTTTAAACCTAAAAGCTGTCATAAGATGTGTAAGCCAAAAATATATGCAGTCCATAATCAACGACAACTACTACGTGTGTGCCAGGAACTAGTGTCACGAGTATCATGGGCATACTAACTGAATATACAAAGGATAATAATATATACAAACCCACAGTCTGAAATAAGTAGACGGGAAATAAGCAAAAGAAACTTCAGAGTGCTGCCGAGAATCACCAGGAGAAGCAGCTCACCGTGAAGTTAGGTCCCCTACGGTCAATATCTAGATCTGGTCTGATAACCAGATGCACCATCCTTAGAACCTGTACAATTAAGTACAGAAGTGCAGCATGAGTACATAAATAAATATGTACCCAGTGAGTATCCCGTCTAATCTCAAAGAAGTAGTGACGAGAGGTCGACTTGACACCCACTAAGGTCCAGCAGTATAATATAACAATGATAAAATGAAAGCAATAGACATGTAAGACAGTGAGTGGCAAATATGTATATGGCACAGGAAACCAAGTAATACAGAAGACAAATAAAAATTTCCACTTTCTCTTTCCCCAAATATTTTCCAAATCAATATCCACGAAACAATACCAAATAGACATGCGCACACAGCAAACAAGACAACCGGCCAGAGTCAGAAGGAATATCTATGCACTGCCGAGGATCGAACGGCCCGTCCCATAAGTGCATTATTACCATAGTACAATCTCACCTATGCACTGTCGAGGATCGAACGGCCCGTACCACAAGTGCATCTCTCAATATAATCATATCATATCATATGATAGTACAAATCTCGTCCATGCACTGCCGAGGATCGAACGACCCATACCGAAAGTGCATTCTCAATTATATCATCTCTGTGAACTGCCGAGGATCGAACGGCCCATCCCAAAAGTTCACCATTCAATCCGCCGTGGCGTACGACTCACTCCCATGAGAGTGGGGGAAATCACACATCGCTCGCGGAATGTAAATTGCGAAGCGGTCACATGCACATATTATTCTATTAAAATTTACTTTCCGTGACAAATTCCTTTCAATTATTCAAGTCCATGAACTCTCAGGGAAACAACAGTATACATAACATGAATTCTTAACATATAAGTCATTTCAAGACAGAATATATGGCATACAGTTGGCCTAACTACTCGAACATAACAATAGTAGTCGCTACGTACAGACTCTCGTCACTTTGTACGCACGTAGCCCCCAAAACAAATACATACAGCACATAGAACACCTATGGGGACAGTTCCCTCTTACAAGGTTAGATAGGAGACTCACCTCGTGCCGAATTTACCCCTCGGACCAAGGATGCGCCCGAAACTCCAATCCCTACACCCGAGGACTCGCAACTAGTCAAATATGGTATAATTATATCAATTCAAGCTCAAGGTAGAGAAAGTATCCTATTTATTCAAAAATTTAACATTCTTGAAGAATTCCAAAAATTCAACCTCGAGCCCGCACGCTCGGATTCCAAAAATTCTCGAAGGAATCACTCACCCATAGTCTAAGGATCATTAATATGTAGTTCCTACTTGAAATCATAGCATTAAACGGACAATTCGCTAATTTCTTCAAGAACCCTAAATTTACTACCCGATTCTTGACTTTTTCCATAATTTAGTAGCTAATTCAATTAGTAATTCATGTATTTAAATAGTAATAGAGTAGAATTAACTTACCTCTTCAGTAGCTAGGTCGTGGAACCCCCTTTTCCCAAGCTTCCAAGCTCTCAAATGGTGGACAATGAGAAGAAAATGAACATTCCCGTATTTGAAAGAACACACTGCCTGGCCAACATGGATTCCGCACCTTGTCACGACCCAAATTCCCAACCTAGAGATCGTGATGGCGCCTAACATCACACTTTCTAGGCAAGCCAATGTTAGTTATAAATTTACTAATTTTCTTGATTATTTACTTCCGCATAAACAATTGAATTTAAAGTGCTCTTAACTGAAATATTTCCCAACAATATTAAAATAAATAATAATATTAACCAATAAAATTAAACGAACCGCGAACTAATTATATCATTAATACCAAAACTACCCCAGGGTCTGGTGTCACAATCCACGAACTACTAAAGAATACTAAAAATAATGGCCAAAAGAAATAGTGTAACTGTTCTGAATATAATAAAACAGTGTAAATAATAATAGGAGAAGACTCTCGGAATCTGCGAATGCCGGCAGATGTACCTCGTGTCTCCGAACGAATGAATAGCCGCTCTAAATATCTCTACTGATGGTGAGAACCTGGATCTGCACAAAAGAGTGCAGAGTGTAGTATCAGTACAACCGACCCCATGTACTGAGTAAGTGCCGAGACTAACCTCGGCGAAGTGACGAGGCTAAGGCGGGGCTTTAACAATAAACCTGTGATATTAATATATATATATGATAACACAATAAAATAATTCTACATGAACAAGAAAATATATCTGAGACAATAATTATAAAACAGGAAGGAAATTTATACATATCAATTCAAATACTACAACAATAATAAAATAACACAACCGCCTCTTTCAGGCCTCAGCTATAACCATCCTTAATTTTTTTCAAACTTTATCTTTGAATAAAAGTAGTGCCAAAATATAAAAATAGTAATATAAAATAGAAAGTTCCAAATCTTTGTTTTAAAAAAAAACCAAACAGTAAAGTATAAACATTTAGCTTTTCAAATCTTTATTTTTCTTTGAAAATCAGTAAAAATATAAATGTCCTCCCTTATCGCTCCTTGTTGCGGCGCGCAACCCGCTCCCACCAGACATATCATATCAATTTATTCATAAAGAGTTTCAGAATTCAGGCCAAGCCTTTCACAATACCGTTATTTCCACAATCTCAAACAGAAAATCATATAGCTCGTAAGCTTTAACCAATATCATTTAACAATAAACCAACCAGAATATAAGTAAACACCGTAACGCTGTCAATCCAGCTCAGTATTTTTATACTATGATAAACTTAAGAGAACAACCAACATTTTTAACACACTTACAACAACAATTGGAAATAACTCAATGAAACCCAATAACCACATGAACCTCAATAATTATAAATAATAAAATGCATTTTTCTTATAACCTCATCAATAACCTCTCAACCATGAAAGCAACAGGAATATCAATATATATATATATATATTTCATAAAAACCATACCAAACCTCTCAACCATGTTTATATCACGAGGAAACCAGCTCAAATAACTAATTCTCTTTCCAAATAATGTCAACAATATCTAACAACAGATCAATAAGGCCAAATAGTCATAGAAGCAATAACGAACATATAACAATTAAGATAATGATCAAATAAGTGGGGAACGGGAAGGGGATCATGTTTAACAGACAATTTGGGTGGTGCATAGATACTCGTCACCACAAATATACACCATGCCCATGCATTTCACATAACAAACAAGTGGGAAGTCCTATTCCCTCAAGGTAAAGTTAGGCAAAACACTTACCTCAATTTCGCAGGCCACTCACAGCTCAATTATTGCTTTTCCTTTTGAATTCACCTCTAAATTGCTCGAATCTAATAAAAATTAACTTAATATCATTAACTAATGCTAAAAGAACTAACTTTATTGAAAAATATAATTTTTCCTAAGTTTTCTCAAAAAAAGTGAAAACCCGACCCCGGGCCCGCTTGGTCTAAACTCGGGGTTCGGACCAAATTACGTTTACCCATTCACCCACGAACCCAAATATATAATTAATTTCAAAATCCAACGTCAATTCGAGGTAAAGATTCGATTTTTATAAAATTCTCTAATTCTACCTAAACCCTCAATTTTTACCATGAAAATTCTTAGTTTTTGATTTAAAAGTGATGGAAAACAATGGGTAATTGAAGGATTAAAGTTTAGAATTGATTACCTATGACTTGGAGATGATATTTGGTGAAGAAATTCGTTCACAGGGCTGTGGGTTCGAAAATTTGAAGAAGAAGAAATCTATCCGTTTTGTACTTATTTTTCTGCCAGTTATTCTGTCTTGTTTCTCGTGCCAAACGATCCCTAAACTCGATTTTCTTGTGTCCAATAGATTCCTTGTGAAATGCTAATGAATTTGGGCTTTTGAATTACTCAATTTGACTTTATAATGAAGGAGATATGTAGGTTTTAAGATTAGCAAATAGTGCAGGTTTTTAATATGCCGTCATGGGCAAATGCGTAATTAACCTGAAAAATCAGGGCAACCTTGGTAAAATGGCCATAAAATCCTCATACGATGATTCTTTTTGCTACGGGTCCATAATTACGATACGGATCTAATGCTTCATTAAAAACATAAATCGGAGATCATTTGTTCAATATAAGAAACGACGTCGAAGCATAAGAAAGAACGAGCGCAACACAACCCAAACCTATTTGAAACTCACCCGAACTCTCGAGGCTCTTAATCAAACATGCACTCAAGTCTAAAAGCATAATATGGACTTGCTCCTTCGATCAAATCATGAAAATAACATGTAAAACAATGAATTAAACCTCAAAACTCATTATTTTCCTAAAAAACACTTATAGTTCATAACTTTTCAACCGGATGTCCGAATCACGTCAAACGAACTCCGTATTTCACCAAATTTCACAGGCAAGGCCTGAATATCATAACAAATCTGTACCGGCCTCCGAAACCAAAATACGGGCCCGATATCAATGACTTCAAACATTAATTCTTTTCATTATTTCATAAATATTTCAGCAGAACAATTTCTTTCAAAAATTGATTTCTTATATTTTAACATATTTTAACAATTTCTTTCCGGGCATACGCTCGGGTCCCATATTTTACTGCGGACCTTTCGGGATCGTCGGAACATAGATTTGAGTCCGTTTACTCAAAATATTGACTCAAGTCAACTAAAACCAAATTTTGTAATTCTAAAAATTATTGTTTCTTATATTTTAACATAAAAGCTCTCCGGTTTCACGCCCGAACTGCGCACACAAATCGAGGCAGTTAAAATTAATCTTTTTATGGCTAGTAAGCCTAGAACGGAGTCTAACTTCATAAAATGACCCCTTGGGTCATCACAATCTCCACTTCTAAAACAAACGTTCGTCCTCGAACGGACATATTAGATTACCTGAATTTGCAACCAAGTGTGATATTTACTCTGCATGTCCGACTCGGACTCCCAAGTAGCTGCCTCAATAGGCTGTCCTCTCCACTGCACTCGTACTGAAGGATAACTCTTAGATCTCAACTGATGAACCTGTCGGTCTAAAATAGCTACCGACTCCTCCTCATAAGTCAAGTCTTTGTCCAATTGGACAGAGCTGAAATCTAACACGTGGGACGGGTCACCATGATATTTCTAGAGCATAGGCACGTGGAATAACGGATTAACTGAGGATAAACCTGGAGGCAACGCGAGTCTATAAGCTACCTCCCCCACTTTATCAAGAATCTCAAACGAACTGATATACCTAGGGCTCAACTTACCCTTATTTCCAAACCTCATAACACCCTTCATGAGCGACACACGAAGCAATACTCTCTCTCCAACCATGAATGCTACATCACGAACCTTACGATTGACATAACTTTTCTGCCTAGACTGAGCTGCACGAAGTCTCTCCCGAATATATAACTCAGCCAACCGCTCTGAAGTATAAGCACTTTCCACAGGAATGAAATGTGCTGATTTAGTTATCCTATCCACAACAACCCAAACTGCATCAAATTTCCTCTGAGTCCGTGGGAGTCCAACAACGAAGTCCATAGTGATACGCTCCCACTTCCACTCAGGAATCTCTATCTGCTGAAGCAAACCACCAAGTCTCTGATGTTCATACTTTACCTGCTGACCATTTAAGCAACGAGCCACGTACGCCACAATGTCCTTTTTCATCCTTCTCCACCAATAATGGGGTCTCAAATCTTGGTACATTTTAGCTGGCCATGGGTGAATAGAATACTTAGAACTGTGAGCTCCTCAAGGATCAACTCACGAAGGCCATCAACATTAGGCACACATAACTGACCCTGTATCCTCAAAACACCATCATCTCCAACTACAACCTGCTTGGCATCACCGTGCCGAACTGTGTCCCTAAGAACAGCCAAAGGTGGGTCACCACATGCCACTTCCGGATATGCTCGGGAGAAGACCGAGCGACTGTACAAGCTAGAACACTGCTGTGGGAATGTCCAACCTCACGAATTGATTAGCCAACGTTTGAATGTCTGAAGCTAACGGTCTCTCACCGACTAGAATATACGCAAGACTGCCCATACTCACCGCCTCTATTTTCTTAATGGTTGTTCATAGCAAATTACGGAGTTATCAACAGCTTCACGTTAACAATAATCCCCTTTCAACCTTCACAATACTGATGACGAGGTGCGATTCATGAAGACCTCATAATTATATACCCGACTTAACGTGTCTCATTTAATGCCACATGGGCGTCACATACCTCGCAGGTCAAAGCTCAATAATTCTGACACGGATTTGGAAAATTATACACAGTTAATTAATTAGTTTATTTCTTTCTTTATTTATTTAATTATTATTAGTATTACTTTTATTATCATTATTTATTCATTTATTATGATCATTATTCTTTTATACATAAATTGTTGAATAAGCCTAACAAGCATGACTCCCTACCCGTACTATAGTAAAGTTTTAATTCACAAGGGAGACTTTAAACACAAGAATTTCCACCACAAGGATCCCATCCTTACATAACTACCACCGCGGCTCGTAGCCCGATTTAAACATCTCAAATCATATTAAAACGCGAGGATCTCGTCCTCAATTCTGAATCACAAGTAATATGCATATCGCCACCCAAAACCTTCCATTTTTTTCCATTAAATATTTTCTGTCCAACAAAATTGCAACACGTAATGATAGACGCGGCTATATCCATATAATCTCTCAAAACAAGTATTCACATAAGTAGATTTTTTTGAGTTACGAAGCTCACCCGAGAGTGGAGCATATTAGAAGAATTTTATTAGATACACATAACCGATTTAAGTTCGGGAAATCATCACTTTATAATAAGTAGAGATTGTTCTTGTAATGGAACCATTTGATATAACGACCTCAGCCATACCATAGAAAATATAACAATTGGCTGGGTCTCCACCTGTAACGACTTGGCCGATTGTTTTGGAGAGTTAGTGCCCCGATCCCCTAATAACTATTCCTCCCTTGTCTTATTAGGTTAATGGAATGAGTCGGAGCGTTGAGTGATGAAAATTGGAATGTTTTTGGTCATATAGTCCTTTAAGGTGAGCTTTGACCTTAGAAATTGGGCCGGAGCGGGAGCTGTGTGAAGACGGATCCGAATGGAAATCCGTCGACTCCGTCAGCTCCGTTGAGTGATTTCGGGGTTGGGAGCGTGTTCGGCATGTGTTTTTGAGGCCAGACGTAGAATTAGGCTTGAATTGGCGAAAGTTAGAATTTCGGCGATTTCGGCCGATAGGTGAGATTTTGATATCGGACTCGGAATGGAATTCCGAAAGTGACAGCAGGTCCGGAATGTCATTTATGACATGTGCGCAAAATTTGAGGTCATTCGGACGAGTTTAGATGTGGTGCGGCGTCGGAAGTGAATTCTTGAAAATTCCTAAGTTCCTAGGCTTGAATCTATGCATTTTTGG
>MDKH01115528.1:0-77362 GCA_005239495.1 Nicotiana undulata
CCTTATCGTTCACATCAACACCTACTTTGACTGATTCGAAATTTGTGTTGGGTAATGACTGGTTGGAAGTTCCATCTCCTGACGAAGCATCAATATTGTTGCCTTTTTCACCCACTAATTCTACATTTTCAGTTATTTTTTGAACAGGACTACTGCTATGTTTAGGACTAAACACAGACGCAGAATCAGAAAATAATGAAAACTATGACCCGACATTATAGAGGCAACGGATTCAGCAACTACTTGGGTTGAAGAATGGTGTTGTTCACGTTGCCACCATCTACGGGCACAATGCTTCTTCCCCATAGTGAAAACAACAACACATACTCATTGATTCACAGAAATACAAAGAAAAACAGGAATATTCAATGATTTCGAAAGCCCACTTTCACTATCATATGATTTTGAAAACCTTTACTGTCACAAGCAAAAATTTCGCCCAAAATTTACTGTTAGACGAAGAGATAGAACGGTTGAAGTTTAATTTGGAAATTGGAAATTTCGTTTAGTTTGAGTATGGAGAAAAGTTCGCCCAGAATTGCATGAAATAGATATGAAACAGGGGAAACGTTAAAAGCGATGGAACGGAAATAAGCTTGCAAAATGGCCCGGGTAAATAATTTGGGCCAAATGGGTAGTAAAAGTAATTAATTTGGGCCTGGGTATTAAAGAGTAATTAGTTTGGGTTTAATGGGTATTAAGTGAGATTTTCCGCCAAAAATGGGCGGATTTTGGTAATTGGGCTGCCGAAAATGCTTGGCCCAAATAGCTGCCTTTCCTTTCTCTCTTCAGCAAATAACTAAGCTTAAATTGCAGCCATTTTAATTCCATATTCGCAAATTAGGCCTATTTTGTAAATTAAGCTAATTATCGTTATTTTCTATTAATTAACTAAAAATGCATGTGAAACTACTGAAGTATTATTTGTTGTAATTTCAATGTATTAAGTCTATAATTTGATAAGTGATTAATTCCTAAAAATGCAAATTAAACCTAAGATGGCGTGATATGAAAATGTGACGACTTTTTTTTATGATTTTTCTATAATTTAAAACATTAAACATGCATGACATGCAACTAAATAAAGAAAAATTCCTAAAATTCATAAAAAAATATTTTGATTATTTTTTAGAAGTAATTTCCATGCGGGGCAAAAAGTGAGTGTTCACAGGTGCCATTTTCTTATGGAGTGCGTATAATGTTGTTATGAGGCTGTTGTTGCATGACTATTCCTCTTTAGGTCACTTTTCTTAGGTTGAAGCCTTCTTCCTTATTTCCTCAGCTAGTTTTTCATTGTAGTACATAGGGAGACCTTCTGGCTCTTGTAAAGTTGCAAGCTGGTTATATCGTTTACCCGACAGATGTTTTGATATTTGTACTCACCTTTAATTATCCTTAGTTACTTACCTTCACGCCCTTGTGCTTGTAGGGTTGCTTCTGAACTAATATTTTGACTGTCTTCTTATTTATCAATAACATCCCGGGAAGGAACCCTCACTTCCTCTTCTTCACGTCGTGTTTGCATAATGTTCTGCAATCATAGCATATATGTAGGCTTTGAATAAGTGCAATCTCATCCCTTTTTCATTTCATCACATTCTTCCTTTACCATTCCATAATTACTAGAACCACTTAATTCTGACTTAATTCCACGTCACTCCATATTCCCCCCTTTAGAGGAGTACTAATATTTAACGCTACGACTATCTACCTATAGATGTTTTACCTCTTTATCTTTGGCGTCTTCTCACATTATTGATGACACTTATTCGCCTTGTGGTGATCCTTTTGTACCAAGGTTAGCAACTTTCCTTACTCGTGAGAGTGACACTTAGTATAACTGGCACATACAATCCCTCAAGCTTAACTTTGCTCATATTTCTTGCTTTAGGGAAGCATCTTCTTGAATGACCTTTCTCTAAATTTCTTATGAATCTTCTTCTGTTGTCCATTCTATTATCGCTAGAACGCAATCTAAAATTCTCATGATGCCGATCATCATCAAATTACTCAGTCCATAATTCATGTTTAGCTTACCTTGTTCATCAGCCCATACTGATTTCTATTACTTTGGGGTCTAACTTTTCCTTCTGGAAGTCGCGTTGGAGTCATGAACTTATTTCTCGAAATGAGGATACAACCTTATGGCCTATACTCTTTTGTTGTCTCCAGGCCTGGCACCTCTCATCCTTTCCTTCCCTCGATTATATACTATGTAACACTGTCATTTCATTCATTTTTATTTTCCACCGTTGTCATCCACGTATCACATCTCAATCATAATGCTTCGTTAACTCTCTTCTTATTTTCCGCTAACATTTATGTCTATCACTTTATTCTGAAAACATGAACAAGATATTCCTTTGCTCTTAGCTCCCCTTGCTCCATCCATTGGCACTTCGAGTTGCCTAACATTCTCTCTCTACTAGGGACGGGAGCCATACTAAGATTATATTTATCCCTTTCAAGGCTTCCAGTGCCTATCTTTGTAGTGCTCGTATCTAGCCGTACTAGTTTAGAGTGCACCATCTTGGTGCCTCACAAGGAGATCTATTAGCATATTTGCACTATCCTTTGGAAATATCAGCTAACGCAAACATTCCATCCCTCATTTTGGGTCACTCTAACCCCAGCCAGATCCTGATATCTGTCTTTCTATTATACTACTTTTGTTAACTTTCATAGGACATAAATGAGATGGGTGTGTCCATTTGTACATACGTCTGCTACCATGGAAGGTAACTCAAAATGCTTTTTTCTCCCGTCCTGAATGGTAAATAATGATAGTCTTCATTAATTGGGCGCCTCGTTCCCTTCTTTACCTTGCTTCATTTACTTGTTGAGACTTGTACTATCTTCTAAATCTCTCATTGCCTTTCACCATAGGGGTGGATAGATATCCTTGTCTTAAGGCTCTTATCAAGAGGCTTACACGTCTTAGTACACACATGATCTAATGAAGACCTTATATTTTCTCATCATAAGCATCATGAAAAATCGAGTTCCTCTGACTCAACTCTTCCATATCCGCATTTAATCTCTTACCAGCAGGAGGTATCGTCATATTACGGATAAATTAAAAGCTAGGAGTTTGAATCCTATAAATGAGCTCTACCACACGATCTAGAGTAAGAAGAAAGAGTGACAGTCCTAAATGCCTTGTATCCTCCTGCTTATAAGTGTGGTGCATGACACACCCATAAACAAGACTCTACTAGACACGGCTTGTAGACTAGGACAAAACTGCTCTGATATCACTTTTGTCACGACCCAAACTTATGTGATGCAATGAGCACCCGGTACCTTACTCAACCGAGTACCAACATAACATATCTTTCTTATTGTAATTTCGTTTGAAAATGGGACAAACGGGCCGTCATGGGCTAACCAGAATAAACATTTGAAAATACTCAATATAGAACGACCCAACCTGACATAAAAACTTATACATGCAACATACGGGCCTATAAGGCCAACATGATCATTTGTAAACTCAAAACATAGGCCTACAAGACCATACAAGCATTCGTATACATTACATCTCTCTAAAAGCCTCTAAGAATACATACTTATCACAAAGGTCGAGGCAGGACCCCACCATACCAAACAATACACATCTAAATCATACTGACCAAACAAGCAACTCTGGAGCAAATGGAGCGTACCAACATATTCCGCTGATCTGATGGCCTGCTTGGAGGACTCTCAACCTGTCTATCGGAACCTGCGGGCATGAAACGCAATGCGCCTAGGCAAAAAGGAACGTCGGTACGAATGATGTACCGAATATGTAACGCACATAAATAAGTACATAACAGACATGGAAGAAATATAGAGTAAATGAATCAACCTGTAAGTTTCGATAACTCTGTATATCATGAATAATTATAGTATCATGCATATGCATATGAATGTCATGTCGTGCATAGGTACATGTTTCATAACATCATCAGGCCTCTAAGGGCATCCCATCATATCATCTCGGTCACTGTTGGCAAAACCATCAACGTATACCAGTTGATCAGGCGGTGGTGCATATATAACGCCGTAACCTTTTCCCATATCCCATATCCATATAATATACATATATACGTGTATATAACGCCATCTAGTCATGGGTCAATGTACATGTATAAATGCATAAGAAATACGTTAATAAGATTTTCTCGGAATGCCATAGAAATCAATATACCTTTCGGCTAAACTTTATCAAATACGTATTTTTCTGATACCCGTGAACAGAAGATAGAATAATAATAATTCACGTGGGGAATCAAAATATAGACACCTCTAGGATTTCTATGAATAGAGTCATTTATGAAAGTTGCGTATTTTGCTCGTTTCATTTGTATTATTTGGATCATGCCAAAAAGAAAGAAGGGATAGCCTTACCATACCTGAGTCTATTCTCTTGAAAATGCCTCTAACATATGTCAATTGCGACAACACGTAATGGCAGATCGAAATAGGGAAAAACCCATATAATATTCTTGAGAAAGATTGCAACGTACTCCCTTAGAATCGCAAATTCTCACGTTGCTTATGTGCTAAGAAATCTCGTTGGTTGAAGAAATCACGTTGTGTGGTGTTGTTGTAGGAATTTGCAAGAACTTGTAGGAATTTCGTAAGAAGTCACGTTACTAGAATTTGGTTTGTATTAAAATCTGATTTGTATTGGAATGTTAGAAAGTGAATGTTTTGTATATAACAAATTAGGTTTCCACCTATTTAACAAAGACTAAGAGTCATATGGTTGGTGTAGTGGCTTGCTGCCATGTTTTGGTGGGTTTAAGCCTATTCAAATTTTATCTACCCATTTCCTTAATCACATGGTTAATCTTCCACCAAAAATTCATAATTAACCAAATATTCACATAATTAAGAATTATCTCAATTTACTTAAAATACTACTCACTTTTAATACACTTTGTACACCTTATTATTATGTCCATGTGGTACCTTGTATGTCACTAATCCATAAATATCAGGTATTTTAGCTCGGGTCTATTTTATCCCAAAATGTCAAACTTGGACGAAATTTATTTTCTTTGACTTGTTTCCCCTCTCACATTTACGAATGTACTCATTACTTGTTTGAAATAGCATAGAATATTTATAATCTTAAAATAATCTCATTCGCGAACTTACCTCGATTAACTTACAGCGAAACTTTAACGTACGAAAAATGCGGGATGTAACATCTCATTTCCGAGCTTTCATCAATTTATTTACGGCTTACTTCCACATACGAAAATATGGGGTGTAACAGTGGAATATAGGGACGTTGACGGGTAAGTCTATAGAGCTGACGAAGATTCTTCAGAAGAGGAGGGTCAATATAGCGTGTGTGCAGGACACTAGGTGGGTAGGATCGAAGGAGAGGAATGTAGACGGGTATAAATTATGGTTCTCCGGAGTCGTGAAGGGCAAGAACAAAGTAGGCATTTTGGTGGATAGGGAGCTCAGAGAGTCGGTGGTAGAGGTTAGGCGAGTGAATGACAGATTGATGGTGATTAAGGTAGTAGTTGGAGGGAGCACTCTGAATATCATTAGCCCTTACGCGCCGCAAATAGGCTTGGACGAGGAGGTTAAAAGGCGCTTCTGGGATGTACTGGACGAGGTTGTGCGGGGTATTCTGCCTACAGATAAGCTATTCATAGGAGGGGATTTCAACGGTCATATTGGGTCGTCTCCTGGTGGCTATGGTGAGGTGCACGGTGGCTTCGGCGTTGGTGATAGGAACGTGGGTGGTACCTCACTGTTGGATTTCGCTAGAGCTTTTGAGTTGGTGATAGTGAACTCTATGTTTCCGAAGAGGGAGGAACATTTGATTACTTTTCAGAGTATAGTGGCTAAGACTCAAATTGACTATCTCCTCCTCAGGAGGTGTGATTGGGTGTTATGCAAGGATTGCAAGGTGGTCCCGAGTGAGAACCTCGAAACTCAACATAGGATCATGGTGATGGACGTTGGTATCTTGATGAAGAGGAAGAAGAGGTTTGTACGGGGTCAGTCGAGGGTCAGGTAGGGGGCTTTGTCTAAGAATAATGTGCGGGAGTTAAAGGGGCGGTTGACGACTATGGGTGCCTGGAAGAGTGGTGGGGACGCTAGCGCTATGTGAACGACGATGGCGGACTGTATAAGCGAGGCAGCGGAAGAGGTGTTGGGAGTTTCGAAAGGTTACACTAGCGGACACCGAGGCGACTGGTGGTGGAATGACGTGCTCCAAGGTAAAATGGAAGCCAAGAAAGCGGCTTACATTAAGTTAGTAGAGAGCACCAACGAGGATCAGAGAAGAGCGGACAGAGAAAGATATAAGGAGGCTAGGGAGGAGGCGAAATTAGCGGTCACAGAGGCTAAGACTGCTGCATTTGGTCGGCTGTATGAGGAACTTGGGGGAAAGGTGGGGACAAGAAGTTATTTGGGTCGGCCAAAGTGAGAGAGAAGAAGGATCGCGACCTGGATCAAGTGAGGTGCATCAAAGACGTGGAAGGTCGAGTATTGATGGAAGAGGCCCAGATTAGGCAAAGATGACAGTCGTACTTTCATAAACTTCTGAATAAATAGGGAGATGGATACACCGTGTTAGGGAAATTGAGGCACTCTGAGAGCCACCACAATTTTAGGTATTGTAGGCGCATTAAGGTTAAGGAGGTCGTGGGTGTGATTGTAAGATGATTGGGGAAAAGTGACCGGGCCATACAAGATTCCAATTGAATTTTGGAGATATGCAGGTAGAGCGGCCTTGGAGTGGCTGACTGGGTTGTTTAATATTATCTTCAGGGAAGAGGATGCCTGATGAGTGGCGGTGGAGTAAAATGGTTCTGGTGAACAAGAACAAAGGTGATATCCAGAATTCTAACAACTATAGGGGTATCAAGTTACTAAGTCATACCATGAAAGTTTGGAAGAGGGTGGTGGAAGGGAGGATAAGGAGGGCGGTGTCTATATCGGAAAACCAGTTCGGGCTCATGCCGGGTCGTTCTACTATGGAAGCTATCCACCTTATCAGGAGGTTGGTGGAACAATATAGGGATAGGAAGAGGGATTTGCATATGGTGTTTATTGACCTAGAGAAGGCATATGACAAGGTCCCCAAGGACGTCGTTCGGAGGTGTCTGGAGGTGAAAGGTGTGTCAGTGGCTTACATTAGGGCGATAAAGGATATGTATGATGGAGCTATGACTCGGGTTAGTACTGTGGGAGGTGACTCAAAGCCTTTTCCGGTGGTTATGAGGTTACACCAAGGATCTGCGCTCAGCCCATTCTTATTTGCCTTGGCGATGGACGCACCGACACACCATATCCGAGGAGAGGTGCCATGGTGTATGTTGTTCGCTGATGATATAGTTCTAATTGAAGAGACGCGAGGTGGCGTTAATGGGAGACTGGAGGTATGGAGGCATGTCGTATAGTTTAAAGGTTTCAAGTTGAGTAGGACTAAGACAGAATATATGGGATGTAAGTTCATCGACGTGACGGGGGAAGCGAATGTGGAAGTCATGCTTGACTCACAGGTCATCCTCAAGAGAGAAAGTTTTAAGTACTTAGAGTAAATTATCCAGGGAGATGGGTGTCGCGCCCCCCTTTTCCCCCCGAGCACTCCTTTCGGGGCCCGGTTGAAAGGGTTAATGACACTTGGTTGAGACAACTCGTTCCTTTTAGAAAAGGGGTTTGCATATTTTGAAGAGTCGCCACCTAACGATTTTAAGGTGTGTTAGGGAACCTATCAACGGTTCATTTACAACTACGTTTAATACCCAGAGACAGGGTAAGGGCTTGAAATTATCCTAAGGGGAAGGTGTTAGGCACCCCTCAGGAACCACAAGTGTGGTTCCCGGCCAAATAGCATTTGTGAATTTTGTACAACTAGCAAGTAAACAAATATGGCTCAAATAGTAGGGGATTTTGGTCCAAGTACACATATGTTTGAAAACAGTTAATAGGAAGATAGCTTTTGAAAAAGATATTATAGTCTAAGCATGTTTTCTTTCAGAAGTTTTCAAAACATCAATATAAGGCAACTGTGTGCAACAACAAAGAATCATATACAACCTCTCAAGGCAACATTCACGTTGTCCTCCCATTCACTCCAACCTCACAATCACTCGTTCCTCACACTCACTCATTCCTCATGATCACTCAGCACTTTGCACTCGGCACTCGCACTCAGTAGGTACATGCGCTCACTGGGGGTGTGTACAGACTCTAGAGGGTCTCCTTCAGCCCAAGCGCTATAACAAGCCAATCATGGAATAAATATTAAAGAAACATGATGTGGCGTGCAACCCGATCCCATAAATATCCTCACAATTAGGCCCTTGGCCTCACTTATTCCTCAATCACTCCAGTCTCTCGGGCTCTCAAAAATCAGGAAAAACAGCCCAAACAGTAATAATATGATGTATCAATCAAGAATAGTAGAGATTGAGATGTGACATGCAAATGAAGACTATGACTGAGTACAAATAACATATACCAGGTAAATTGACCTATAACATGACCTCTATGGGTCCCAGCAGTACCAATACATGGCCTAAGCATGATCTCTAACAAGATTCACAATCAATTATCTATAACACATGAAGAGCATATAGCTAACAACAAGTTTGTTCAAGTTCCAGTTTCACGAAATGGACCAAGTCCCAATTCCCACGGTGCACACTCACACGCCTGTCACCTAGCATGCGCATCACCTTCAAACAATCATATAATACGAAAATCCGGGGTTTCATACCCTCGGTACTAGATTTACAGCTGTTAATTACCTCAATCTGAGTAAAACTTTACTCCAAAATGCCTTTTCCTCTCGGATCGGTCTCCAAACATCCTGAATCTAGCCAAAAGTAGTAAAATACGACTAATGTAGGCTAAAGGGATCAATTCCAAAAGAAAAATACTAAATTATAGCCAAAAATCCGAAATTGGCTCAAACCTGGCCCCGGGCCCACGTCTCGAAATCCGATAAAGTCACAAAACCCGAAAGCTCATTCACTCACGAGTCTAAACATACCAAATTTACTCAAATCCGATAACAAAATGTCATTCAAAAATCCAACTCAAGAACTCTTCCTCATTTTACCCAATTTTCCCCCCAAATCACAAATTAGATGATGGAATTGAAGGCATAATCATGGAATTTGACCAAAATTAGATAGAAATCACTTACCCCAAACACCCATGCAAGAATATCTCCAAAAATCGCCTTCTCCCGAGCTCCCACTTCCATTTTATGATATGAACTCGAAACCCTCGTTTCAAATCTTTTAAATTTGCCCAGATGCACTTTCATCGCAAACACGATTTTCCTCTCGCGTTCGCGTAGACCAATCTGCCTGCCTCTCAACTTAACTCTTCGAGAACGCAACCACAGCTTCTTGAATGCAACCCCTGCCCCGCGAACACGTAGACCAAGGGCATGGGGTCCCCAGTTATCTCAGCATCTCTTTGCGAACGCGACACCTCACCCGCGTCCGCGATGCACACACAACCATACCTTTGCATTCGTGTCCAGCTCTTCATGAACGCATAGAACAAAACCTTATCAGATCACAACCTTCTTAGCTCACAAACACCTTTCGCGAACACAAGGCTCCTCTTGCGAACGCGTAAGACGAAACCAGCAGAAACACACCAGCAGTTATCAGCCAACAACCAAAGACCAAAAATGATCCGTTAACCCTCTGAAACTCACTTGTGGCCCCCCGGACCTCGACCAAACATATAATCAAGTCCCAAAACATCATACGAACTTAGTTGAACCCTCAAATCACCTCAAACAACATCAAAAACACGAATTACACAAGGATTCAAGCCTAATGAACTTTGAAATTTCCAAATTCTACAATCAATGCTGAAACCTATTAAATCACGTCCGGTTGACCTCAAATTTCGCACACAATTCATAAATGACACCACGAACCTATTCCAACTTCCAAAAATCCGATCCGACCTCGATATCAAAAAGTCCACTCCCAGTCAAACTTTTTAAAATTCCAACTTTTGCCATTTCAAGCCTAATTCTACTACGTGCTTCCAAATCACATTTCAGACGCTCTCCTAAGTCCAAAATCACCTAACAGATAACAGAACCATCAAAATTCAAATTTGAGGTTGTTTACACATAAGTCGACATCCTATCAACTTTTCCAACTTAAGCTTTCAATTAAGAGACTAAGTGTCTCAATTCATTGTGAATTCACTCCGGGCCCAAACCAACTATCCCGATAAGTCATATAAAATTTGTAGAACACAAAAGAGCAGAAAATAGGGGAACGTGCTACCACTCTCAAAATGACCGGCCGAGTCGTTACATCCTCCCCCTCTTAAACAAACGTTTGTCCTCAAAGGAGTATAGAGACATACCTGAAGTGGTGAAAAGATGAGGATAATTTCTACACATATCATGCTCGGTCTCCCAAGTCGGCTCCTCGACCGGCTGACCTCTCCACTAAATCTTCACGGAAGCAATGTTCTTTGACATCAGCTTTTGAACATGCCCGTCCAAAATAGCCATTGGCTCCTCAACATAAGACAAATCCCTGTCCAATTGGACTGAGCCGAAATCCAACACGTGAGATGGATCGCTGTGATACTTCCGGAGCATAGAAACATGGAATAATGGATCAACGTTTTCTATACTGGAAGGCAAGTCAAGCTCATAAGCAACCTCCCCAACACGTCGCAACACCTCAAATGGGACGATAACTCTTGGGCTCAGCTTGCCCTTCTTACGGAACCTCATAACACCCTTCGTGGGTGACACCCGGAGCAAGACCCGCTCTCCAACCATGAATTCCACATCGCGAACCTTCTTATCCGCATAACTCTTACGTCTGGACTGGGCTGTAAGAAGTCGATCCTAAATCACCTCAACCTTCTCCTGAGCATCCTGAACCAAGTCTGTACCCAATAACCTAGCCTCGCCCGGCTTGAACCAACTCATTAAAGACCGATACCGCCTACCATACAGAGCCTCATACGGTGCTATCTGGATGCTCGGTTGATAAATATTGTTGTCAGAAAACTCCGCTAGTGGCAAAAATTGATCCCACGAGCCCCCAAACTCCATCACTCACACACAAATCATATCCTCTAATATTTGAATAGTGTCGTCGGACTGTCCATCTATCTGAGGGTGAAATGATGTGCTTAACTCCACTCGAATACCCAACGCATGTTGTATGGCCCTCCAGAACTATGACGTAAACTACGTACCTCGATCAGAGATGATAGATATCGGTATGCCATGAAGCCTGACGATCTCGCGGATTTACGCTCGAGCTAGCTGCTCGAAGGAATAGGTAGTCATCATAGGAATGACATGAGCTGACCTGGTCAGCTTGTCCACTATCACCCAAACTGCATCAAACTTCCGTTGAGTCCGTGGAAGCCCAACAACGAAATCCATAGTGATCTGCTCCCATTTCCACTCTAAATTCTCTAATTTCTGAAGCAACCCACCTAGGCGTTGATGCTCATACTTCACCTGCTGACAATTTAGACACCGAGCTACATACTCCACTATGTCCTTCTTCATTCTCCTCCACCAGTAATGTTGCCTCAAGTCCTGATACATCTTCGCGGCACCCAGATGAATAGAATATCGCAAATTGTGAGCCTCTTGGAGAATCAACTCATGCAAACCATCTACATTGGACACACATAGCCTGCCCTGCATCCTCAATGCACCATCATCCCCAATAGTGAACTCCTTGGCATCACTGTGATGGACGTCCTTAAGGACAAGTAGATGGGGGTTATCATACTGACGCTCCCTGATACGATCATAAAGAGAAGACCGAGAGACCACATAAGCTAATACTGAACTCGGCTAAGAAATATCCAATCTAACAAACTGGATGGTTAAGTCCTGAACATCCAAAACCGATGGCCTCTCTGTCGCTGGAAGATATCCTAAGCCCCCCAAACTCTCCGCCCGACGACTCAAAGCATCGGCCACCACATTGGACTTCCTGGGATGGTACAAAATGGTAATATCATAATCCTTAAGTATCTCCAACCAACTCCGATGACGCAAATTAAGATCCTTCTATTTGAGCAGATGCAACAAACTCTGGTGATCGGTGTAAATCTCACAATGAACATCATACAAGTAGTGCCACCAAATCTTCAGGGAATGAACAATAGCTGCTAACTCAAGTTCATGGACAGGATAGTTCTTTACATAGGGCTTCAACTGGAGCGAATCATAAGCAATCATCTACCCTCATACATTAACACACACCCAATACAGATCCGAGAAGCGTCACAATACACTATGTAAGAACCAGAAGCTAATGCTAGAACTAGTGGAGTTGTGGTCAAAGCAGTCTTGAGCTTCTGAAAGTTCTCCTCGCACTCATCTGACCACCTGAAAGGAGCAACCTTTGGGTCAAATAGATCAAATAAATCATCAATGCGCGGAAAAGGATACTTGTTCTTGATTGTGACATTGTCAACTGCTTGTAATCAAAGCACATTCTCATAGTACCATCCTTCTTTTTCATAAATAGAACTGGTGCACCCCAAGGTGACATGCTAGGCCGAATCTACCCCTTATCAAGGAGTTACTGAAGTTGCTCATTCAATTCCTTCAATTAGTTGGTTCCATACGATACGGTGGAATAGAAATGGGCTAAGTGGCCAATACCAAATCAATACCGAAGTCAATATCCCTGTCAGGCGGCATGCCTGGCAGGTCTGCAGGAAACACATCCAGGAAATCTCGTACCGGCGGAACAAAATCAATAGTGGTTTTTACTCTAACATCCCTCACAAAGGCCAAATAATATAGACAACCCTTCTCAACCATCCGCTGAGCCTTCAAGTATGAAATAACTCTATTGGGAACCTAGTCTATAGAGCCGCTCCACTCAACCATCGGCGACCCCAGCATCACCAACGTCACGGTCGTAGCGTGATAATCTAGAACAATATGATATGGAGACAACCAATTCATACCTAAGATCACATAAAAATCGACCATACTAAGCAACAAGAGATCCACTATAGTTTCTAGACTCCCAATAGTCACCACACATGACTGATATACACAGTCCATAATAATAACATTGCCCACCGATGTAGATACATGAACATATAAAACTAGAGACTCGCGTGGTATATCTAGATAATGAGCAAAATATGAGGACACATATGAATAAGTGGAACCATGGTCAAATAATATAGAGGCATCCCAGTGGAAAATTGATACAATACTTGTGATCACAACATCCGAAGTAATGGAATCTTGTCTGGCTGGGAGAGCATAGAAACGAGCGTGTCCGCACCCTGATCGGCCTCCCCCTCTCGGGCGACCCCTAGCTGTCGAGCTAGCTGGACGGGTGGTGCAACAACTGGTGCAGAAGACGCAACATGACTCCTCTGTTGCACTAGACCTCTCTATCGACGAGGACACTGCCTCCACACATGCCCAAAGTACCTGCACTCAAAACAACTCCTTGGTGCTGGTGGTGGGGACTGAAGGGAGCCTCGAGCACTAGGATAGTGATAACTAGGGATTTTAACCTACTATTTACGCTCTTTTGCTTAGGTTTGAGGGGAAAAAATGTGTTAAGGTATTCCCGAAAACTAACTCAAGGTGCTTACTTGCAGGTTCTGGTCAAAATGAGGCAAAGAAGCCAAAACGAACTCAGAAAGGAGCTAAACTTGCACAATTCCTAAACTTTGCTGGAGCGCTGTCAGCGCCACTTTCACACTACAACGTAAGGTCTTCCGCTGAGGCAGATTACTGAGGGCTGCCGCGAAGGTAAGGTTCAGAGAGATGGAATGGGAGTCAGTATTGACCGCTGACCGCGCTACAAAAGAGCGGCCGCGAGCACAATTGCGCTGAGAGCGGAATTTGAAGAATCAGAGAACTGGCAACTTTGGGCCAAGCATAGAACGCGATCCTCGTTGATTTTACGCGGCCTCAAAGCCACCTAACGCTGAGGCGGTGAGAAATCCGCTGGGGGAGAGAGTTAAGTTTCAGAGAGTTGCAAGTGGAGTAAAACTACCCCGCGGCCGCGATTGATCTAACGCAGACACGATTGTTTTTACGATGTCAGTGAAACCCAACCTAGTCCAAGTCAAATCTGAATAAACGCGATCCACGCTCTTTATTGCGCGGCGGGGAAAGTCCATTCGCTGAGGCGCTCATTATTTCGCTGACAGCGAGACCTCCGTAGGGGCATTTTTGTCCAGTAATATTAGCTGTGTATAAATAGTTCTTTTTCACAATTTTAGGTCATCTTATGTATTAGGGAGCTCGTGGACAACAACAGTTTTCCACTTTGAGTAATTTTAGAGTAGTTTTAGCCTATAACTTGAGATTTTGTTCTTGTAATTAATATTTATGGCTTATATCTCATCTCCATTTTTTATTTCTACCTCAATTATGAGTAGCTAAACCCATTATCTAGGGTTATGACCCAACCTAGCATGGGTATTTAATGGGTCTTCAATTTTAGGGATTATTTGTTTATGGGTTAGTGATATTTAGCTTGTTTTATGCTTTATCTATTGAATTGGTGGTTCCAAATATTGATTCATGCCTGTTTTAACTAGGTCTCTTCTTGAGAAAGAGGGCCCAAGTCTAGGTAAAATAGGCTAACAAGGAATTGGGGTGAATTCATAAGATTGATAGCCCTAATTAAAGGGTTAAACCTAGAGATAGTAATACACGACTTGAGCCAATTTCACTTGCACTATTTGAACACCCAATCAGGCTTGAGAAAGCCAATTCGGGCGAAGTCACTCAAACTACCGAGAGGTATAGAGTGATTAATTAAGTGTGAGGTTATATCACGACCCCAGATACAAAAAGTTTGTCCTAAATTCTAGATCCCATTAGATACTCGCCTATGTGTAAGTCACTTCCCTAGTGCTTTTATCAATTGAGAAACCCCTTACAAAAACATTGCACTTAGTTTTTTTTCCCAGTAATCAATAACTTTAAACTAGAATTGAATCAAAACCCACTCATGGTTAGAAGTGTAACTAAAGGCAACACACATAACAAAATTAGATTGGAACCCAATTCCCAACCAATTATAACTCCCTGTGGATATCGATTCCTACCTTTCGGGTAAAAGCTACATCGACCCCTTCTCGCCATTATATAGTGGTGCGGGGTTGGAGCCGATCACGTTTTGGAACTGTTGCCGGGGAGTTAAATGGTTTTGGTTATCTATCTGACTAGTTATGTGTATTAGTTTTCTTTCCTTCTATTTTACTAATTTGTTTGTGTTAATTACTTTAGGTACAAATGGTTGATCCTCTTGGAAATATTCTCCCGAGGGAGGAAGTAGAAGATAATGGTGATGATGAGGCTCATTTAGTGCCTCAAGCTCCAAGAAGAGGCTGCCATGCCAATGAAAATGTTCCAGACCCTCCCCCACCTCCTCTAAGAGCAGCTCCTCGGGTGCTTCCAAATGAAGGATATGCTAGTGCGATTGTCCCACCCCGAATCCGGGCGGGCAGCTTCCAGATTACAAATGTGATGTTGACGTTATTGGAGAAGCGAGGGTACTTCATAGGTGCTCCCCATCAGAATGCTTATAAACATCTAAAGGGCTTTGTAGATACCTGTTGGGGAAGCAAACAGACAAATGTGATGGAGTATGCATTGAGATTGAGATTTTTCCCTTTTTCATTTAGAGGGAAATCCTTGGACTGGCTCGAAAGACTCCCCAACCATTTCATCACTACGTGGGATGAGTTGGCGGACAAGTTTATAGCCAAGTTTTTATCACCTGGACATATGGCAGCTTTAAGGGATGAGATCTTAGCATTCAATCAAGAACCCAATGAACCCCTTCATGAAATTTGGAGAGATATGAACTATGGTCAAGGAATGCCCCAATAATGACATGATAGAAGCTATAATTCAACAGACATTTTACCGGGGTATAAACACGACCAATCAATGTGTGGTGAACCAGTTAGCTGGGGGAAATTTTATGAAGCTGTCTTAATGAGGCTTGTGACATTCTTGATGAAATGGCTGACACTTCTTCAGCATGGCAAAGTCGGGCAAACGTTCCTCAAGGTGACCCGAGTGTGATCAATCTTCACAAGGAACTCCAAGACCATGGACAAGCCATAGTTGAGTTAACAACAACTATGAACCAGCTTGCCAAAGAACAGCTTCAGCAAATCAAAGGACCAAAGCAAGTAAATGTAATGGAAAGGGTCAATATAATGGTAAACAGGAGAAGACAACATGGCCAACAAATGCAAAGCAACAATGATCAATGTGAGCAAAGTGGAAGTGGTTACAACAATGATGATTCCTATGATGACCAAAGTGAGAATATAATGTATGCTAACAACTATCAAGGACAACAGAGCAATGCTCCGAATCAACAATGGAGATCTCAGGGGAATTATTAGAATTGGAATAATCAAGGGCAAGGTAACCGGAAGAATAACAACAACAACTAAAACAACTGGGGGAACAACAACCAAAGTTGGGGTGGCAACAACAATTGGAATGGCAATAACAACAACACTTGGGGAGGAAATGGAAATCGGGGGTCGGGCTTTCAAAGGCCCCCGATGTATCAACAACCCAACGATCCACCTCCAAATCAATCTCAAGGTCAAAGTTCGTCAAGCAATGATATGGGACGGATCGAGAATATGTTCAAACAAATGATGGAGAGGACTGCCGATTCTGATGCTCAAATTGCCTCCCACACTACCTCTATCCGCAATCTTGATGTCCAAATGGGTCAAATATCGCAAGCATTGAACATTCGCCCTAAGGGGGAACTACCTAGTGACACGGTAGTAAACCCGAAGGGTGGGAACAATAACAATAACAGTCATGCAATGGTGGTGACCACAAGGAGCGGAAGAGGTGGTGAAGCAAGTACCTACAAGCAAAAGAGAGTTGTGTGTGATGATAATGAAATGCAAAATGATGATGTTCCTATAGTTGATGAGAAAGTGAGTGAAGAGTTGCATGGTGAAGTGAGGATTGATATTCATGACAATGAGGAGGAAACTCAAAATGACGTGAACCCGTCTAGGGAACACGTAATAGACATACCGGAACCAGTAGTGCCAAAAGCCAAGGCTCATTTGACAAGGCCTCCTCCACCTTATCCTCAAAGACATGCAAAGCAAAAGAGTGAAAATCAATTCAAGAAGTTTATTGAGATGATGAAAAGCTTGTCTATCAATGTGACTTTGGTGGAATCTCTTGAGCAAATCCCGGGATACGCCAAGTTTACGAAAGACTTGGTAACTAAGAAGAGATCTATGGAATGTGAGACCATAAAAATGACTCATCAAGTTAGTGCCATTGTGCACTCGATGGCTCCCAAGCTTGAAGGTCCTGGCGCATTTACAATTCCATGTACCATTGGGAGTGTGGATTTTGCAAAGGCCTTGTGTGATTTGGGTGCAAGTATAAATTTGATGCCTTACTCCGTATTCAAAACTTTGGGAATTGGTCAACCAAGAGCAACTTCAATGAGACTATAAATGGCGGATAGAACAATGAAGAGGCCCCTTGGTATTATTGATGATGTTCTTGTACGGGTCGACAAGTTTATCTTGCCTGCTGATTTTGTGATCCTCGACTGTGAAGTCGACTATGAGGTGCCTATAATCTTGGGAAGGTCTTTCCTAGCAACAGGGAAGGCATTGGTGGATGTGGAAGCCCGTGAGCTTGCCTTCTGGGTGGGCGATGAAAAGGTTGTCTTCCACGTGTGCAAGTCAATGAGCCAACCAAATAGTACTGAGGTTTGCTCTTTTGTGGATCTTGTGATGGAAGGGATAATTTATGATACAAGTGCAATGATCAACGTCGAAGATCCCATGGAAGTTGTTTTGCTGAACCACGAGGATGATGTAAGGGATGGCTTGGTTGATTGTGCTAATGCATTGCAACTAATGGGATCCTACTCTTATGGACCCCGTAAGCTCTCCTTGGACTTGGAAAATTGGAAGACTCCACCGACAAAGCCCTCGATCGAGGAACCACCAACATTGGAGCTGAAGCCTCTCCCATCACACCTCAGGTATGAATTCTTGGGCCCTTCTTCTACATTACCTGTTATTCTTTCTTCTTGCTTAACCAAAGTGCAGGTAAACTCCACTCTTGAAGTACTTCAAAGAAGAATAAAGGCAATTTGATGGACCTTACCTCATATTTCTCTCCATAACCCCCCGCCCCCCTTCTTCATGCATAAAATTATACTTCAGGATGATGCAAAAACGTTCGTTGAACATCAACGGAGGTTGAAAGAGGCTATGCAAAAGGTGGTCAAAAAGGAGATTATCAAATGGCTTTATGCAGGGGTTATCTATCCAATATCAGACAGTGCATGGACTTCACCGGTGCAATGTGTGCCGAAAAAGTGGGGTATGACTGTGGTGAAAAATGAAAACAATGAGTTGATCTTTACTCGGACCGTGACTGGATGGAGGGTATGTATGGACTACAGGAAGCTGAACAAGGTGACCCAAAAAGATCATTTCCCATTGCCTTTTCTGGATTAGATGCTAGACAGACTTGCCAGGCGGGCCTACTATTGTTTCTTTGATGGGTACTCAGGTTACAATCAGATTCTTATAGACCCAGAAGATCAAGAGAAAACTACCTTCACCTGCCCATATGGGACCTTTAAATTCTCTCGGATGCCGTTCAGATTGTGTAATGCACCCGCTACATTTCAGTGGTGCATGATGGCTATATTTACGGACATAGTGGAGGAATTCCTCGAAGTCTTTATGTATGACTATAGTGTGGTTGGAGTCTCATTTGAAGAATGTTTGCAAAATCTTGACAAGGTTCTAGCCCGATGTGAAGAGACAAATCTTGTGCTTAATTGGGAAAAATGTCGCCTTATGATCGAGGAGGGCATTGTCCTCGACCATAAGATCTCAAAATAGGGAATCGAAGTAGACAAGGCTAAATTAGAATTGATTTCAAAGTTACCTCCTCCGACTTCCGTCAAGGGAGTTAGAAGTTTCCTTGGGCATGCGGGGTTCTACCGTAGGTTCATCAAAGACATTTCCAAAGTGGTGAATCCCCTATGCAAGCTATTAGAGAAGGATGCAAGATTTGATTTCAATGAAGAGTGCATGAAGGCCTTTGAGATCTTGAAGTATAAATTAACAACCACTCCAATCATTACCGCACCCAATTGGAGCTCACCCTTTGAGCTTATGTGCGACGCTGCGGTAGGAGCGGTCTTGGGGCAACGGGTGAACAATAATTTCATCTGCTGTACTATGCAAGCAAAACTATGAACTATTCCTAGGTTAATTATACAGTGACGGAAAATGAATTGTTAGAAATTGTGTTCGCCATGGATAAGTTTAGGCCTTATCTCATGGGCGCCAAAGTGATTGTTCATACCGATCACGTGGCGCTCCGGTATTTGATGACAAAGAAGGACTCCAAAGCTAGACTAATGAGATGGGTTTTGTTACTTCAAGAATTTGACCTTGAGATCATTGATAGGAAAGGAAGTGAAAATCAGGTTGCGGATCATTTGTCCCGTCCAGAAGAGCAAGGGAGGCCAAAAGATGGTATTGAAATTAATGATGCTTTCCCGGATAGCAACTCCTCTTAGTTTCTTTGAATGATATGCCTTGGTTTGTGGATGTTTCCAATTTCCTTGTTGCCAGCATTGTCCCATGTGAGCTCTCTTCTAACCAAAGGAAGAAACTCAAACGGTACAGTTTGGACTATTATTGGGATGAGCCCTACTTGTTCAAGATTTACAATGATGGAGTGATTCGTAGGTGTGTCCTAGAGGAGGAGCAAATGAGCATACTTGATGCTTGTCATTCCTCTCCTTACGGTGGTCATCACGGTGGGGCGAGGACTGCATCCAAGGTTCTGAGTTGTGGTTTTTATTAGCCAACCCTGTATAGAGATGCCAATGAGCTTGTCAAGAGATGTGATGAATGTCAGAGAGCTGGGGGCATATCAAAGAATGATGAAATGCCCCTCACAACTATTCTTGAAGTTGACATTTTTGACGTGTGGGGCATAGACTTCATGGGCCCTTCTGTTAGTTCGTGTGGCAATACTTACATTCTTGTGGCGGTTGATTATTTTTCCAAGTGGGTCGAAGCCATGGCTTTTCCCAACAATGAATCCCGGGTGTAGTAGCATTCCTCAAAAAGAACATTTTCACACGGTTTGGGACTCCTCGGGCAATTATAAGTGATGGGGGGTCTCATTTCTGCAATAGGGCATTTGACACTTTGCTTGCAAAATATGGTGTCAATCACAAGGTATCTACCCCTTATCATCCCCTAGCTAGTGGACAAGCGGAGGTTTCAAATAGAGAAATTAAAAGCATCTTGTCAAAAACCTTGAATGCCAATAGAATGGATTGGTCAAGGAAGCTAGATGATGCGCTGTGGGCTTAAAGAATTGCATTTAAGACTCCAATCCGTATGTCTCCGTACCGGTTGGTGTTTGGTAAAGCGTGTCATTTGCCGGTTGATCTAGAACATGAAGCATTGTGGGCCTTTAAGAGGTTAATTCTTGAGTGGGATGTTGCAGCAAATCTCCGGGTGGAACAACTCAATGAGCTAGATGAACTTCGGTTTCATGCATATTCAAGCTCATCATTTTACAAGGAGAATATGAAATACTTGCACGATAAATATGCCAGAAACAAAGAATTCAAGGAGGGTGAATTGGTCCTTCTCTTCAACTCCCAGTTGCGTCTGTTTCCAGGCAAGTTAAAGTCCAAATGCAGTGGTCCCTTTGAGGTAGTGCATGTAACACCTTTTGGTGATCTTGACTTGAAGACAAAATGGTGAAACCTTCTGGGTTAACGGGCATCGTGTGAAGCACTACTTAGGAAAGTTTGATGACAGCCATGTGGTGTCTTTGATAAAGTTTCAATGATGATGGTAACCTGCGTCGTGCCGCGACGTTAAATCAGGCACTTCGTGGGAGGCAACCCAAGTTGTTTTTCTTTCTTTTGCATTTTTCTACTTAGATTAGGCTCTTTTGCAGTAACTGGTTGTGAGATTTGTGTAGGAATTGTTGATGCAGTGCAGGACAAACACCAAAGAAATTTGGCTAAATGTGCATTGGACCGCTGATCGCGCTCAAAATTACGTGGTCAGTGGAAGCTTTTTTGCGGGGGCGAGATTCTACAGCAGATACGGGTTGGAAAGTCCAAAAACGTTACCTCTCTGAAGTTGCATCCGCGTTCGCGGTGCAATTTACGCGGTCAGCGGTACCTAATTCACTGCCGCGATCATATTTTTGCTCCCAGCGGTGACATTGCAGCTTCAGCTCTTCAAAGCAGCCAAAGCGCGGACCGTGATGGAATTCCACGGCCACGCTAGGTTAAGGCAGTGGGGTCTTTAGGGTTTTTGTATTAATAAGGGGGGCCCCCCCCCCCCCTCCTTTTACACTTTTCACGCCTTCAAGTCTCAAAGCCTCTTTTGCACTCTTTATTAACTTTTGTTGCATCTCCAAATCATCTCACTTAGCACGACTAATTTCTACATCAAATTAAACAACTGGTATGCTCAATTTCTTAATTTTAATCTTAGATTTTTCTTTTTAGTTAGTTTCCATTTTTTCTTTCTAGTTAGGGTTATTACATGCCTAGAATCATAATCATGCTTAAATGGGTACTTGTTTTTTAGGCCTAGTGAGGGTTGGGGTGTTTCACCTAGCTTCTTAATTGCTTAAATACTCTACTAAGTGTAAACCCTAGCTCATGAATATTTCTTTAGTGCAAGTGAATTTCAAATTCTTGGGACGCGGCCTAAATTCCGCGGTCAGCGGTAATATGATTTTGCTGATTTTAAATTGGCATGCTTTACGCGGCCGTGGTGATAATTCCGCTTTCAGCGGCCTGCTTTATGTGGCCACGCTTGTTTTTACGCAAACAACGGCGTTAATGTTCAGAGTATTGCTTAGTTGGGTCCGCGGTCGCGTATTTTTTTCTGCTGATAGAGGTGATGCATTTGCGATAGCGCCAATATTCCGCTCTTAGCAGTGAACAATGTTCAGAGACTGGGTAGTCTGAATTCCAGTCTCTCGCGAACGCGGTCCCTTTTCCGCTGTCAGCGGTGGCCATTCCGCGGTCGCGCTCCTTTTCCCGCTAACTGTGATCCACTATGCTTTACATATTGCAAACTTTATTTGCTCTCATCGAATGCTTAATTGAGTACCAATACTAATGAGCTTTCACTGATTATGTTTTCAGACAATGGTTCATTCTAGAGGTGGACAACATAAACAACTAGGGAGGGGAGAGTCCTCCCGGGGACGGGGGAGAGGAAAGCAAACAGTTGTACTCCTATCCCCCAGAAGAATCATAGGGAATAAACAAATCCTCTGGAGGCCCACTCCTGACACTTCATAGACAAGTGAGTATGTCCCTATTTGGGAGATTTCAGAGGGGGAAGCTGGCCAGACTCAAGAGGAGGCACAGTACCAACCCCATCGCCTCATAAATGAATCAACTTTTATGTCCGGCTCTTCTGATAGTTTGGGACTTAGTGACTCTCCACCACCCCGGCCCCCAGTGCGGCAGCTCCAGCCTCCACACCAGTCCCAGTACAGATTGATAGTTATGATGATGCCCCGGATGACTGGAGGGGTGGTGACACACATACATGGGGATTGGTGAGATCGCAGAACCCGGTGGTATGGCAAGACCAGTTTGTGAGTGAGAAAGCATACCACAAGTTTCGGGAGTGGTGGCCTCAAAGGTCAGAGGGTATTCAGTGAGCGAAACCTTCTACCCCATAACCCAAATATCAAGAGGCACTTCAACGAGAAAGTGGGGTGGAAGTTCTTCACCAGCAACCTACTAGAGGCCAATGAATATTTGATCAAGGAATTCTATGCCAATGTCGCCCACATAAAAAAGGGCACATATTTGACCAAAGTTCGCAACAAGAAGATTATGTTTGATGGCAAGACTCTAAACGACTATGCTGGATTAAATGATGAAGATGAGTCCCTGTATCTGGAGAAAGTGGCTTTAGATGAGTTAGCACACCCTTGGCTAGCTTCAATGATTGCTATTCTTGGGACTACTCCAGCTTGGTTGACAGCCGGGGTCCCTATCTACAGGATCACTCTGAGCTTTGAGGCGAAGGGGTGGTCTACTTTTGTATGTAGCAGGATAGACCCTAGTACTCATGATGGTTACATGCCGGTATCCCGGGCTCTTATTGTGGGGGATATCATGGTGGGGTTCCCAATCAATGTCGGGAATATTATGGCCAGGGTGATTGTCAGATCGACTGAAAAGAACAGAGGTCATATCCCTTCCCAAACTTCCTCACTATGTTCCTAGAGGACATGGGAGTAGAAGAAAGGGACTTTGACACCAAGATGAATTCGAAGAGGCCATTTTCTTGGTACAACCGTCAGGGTTCGGACAACCCCAAGCCCAAGAGCAAAGCCACCACTACCACTGGCCAGTCTGAAGAGCCAAGGGTGGTGGGAAAAGGTTCCGAGCCATCCACTGCCGAGGTTTCATCTGTTGCCATGCCACATCCTCCCTCCGGACCATCTGCCTCCATTCCTACCTCAGTGCCTTCTTCTTCAACATAGCCTCAGACTGCTCTAAGGGTAAACCAAACATTGGTCGGCATCAAAAATTGGTTGCAGGTAGCTCCATTAAAGCTATCTGCCTTATCCAATGCTATAGCATCCAAGGAAGCCCCAACCCAGATCCAGATGCCTCCATCATTTGAGGAAACATTGAAGAGTCTAGTTGACAACCAGAAGAAGATTCTGGAGTCCATGTGCACCCATGATAAGGAAATCAAATCCCTGGGCAAACAGGTAAGGAAGATGAGGAAGAGCCAAGATAATTTGAATAAGGAGGTGGCAAATCTCACTACAGCTGGTGACATTGCTCTTGATCTCCTCATGGGGGAGCATGCCCCTGCAGCTCAGACAACACAGCCAACGCATCCATCACAGGTGCTCGAGGAGGAGTCCATTAGTGAGCCAGTGAGGAGGGTGGTGATCCCCCAGACTGAGGGTTTGGAGATTCAGCTGGAGGACCCCGAGGGAGATGACTCAGGCCAGCCACAGGACCCAGCCACAACCAGTGACCCTATGCAGACAGAGGCATCTTAGGGAGTTTTCTTTACTCTCTACCCTTCCCCTACTCTATTTTTTCTTTTAGCATTGAGGGAAATGCTAATTTTTAATTGGGAGTGGCCTATTTTGATGATAATTTGGATGATTTGGTTTGTAATAACCCTGATACTATTTTTCTTTTATTTTGTTTACTTATCGTACTTTATTTTCGTACTTTTTTTATCTTTGGTATGTGTATAAAGTTACCTTTCCATGTATATGCATTCCCTTTTATGTATGTTCGTCTCAATCCCCTATTGTAAATATTCATTTTAGTTTTCATATTTTTACTTTATAACTTCTTTTATAATTTCCTTAATAGTTAGGTTCTTATTTTCTTTAGTAGCTTCTTTTTGAATTTATCGCTTTTTTGTATTTTTGTGATCAATAAGCCTTTGGTTTTCTTAATGACACGGTTCTTTCTAAGGGTGGAATTTGTGAGAAGTGGGTGACTCTTCCCTACGATGGATGGCGTGACGACCTTCTTAAGGGATTGAGTCTGTTTTTCTTTTTGTTTTTATTTTATATGGTAGTATTGAATAAAAATGACTCAAGTAATCTTCACTTGGCACCAGCATATTTACCTTCGACCTCATGGATAGAGACAAGTTGTAGATGAGAATAGCTGTAGTTGTGACCTTAGAATCTTGAGTTGTCTAAAAATGTCATCAAGTGGTGTTTGTGACCATATATGAGTTTTCAATCGAAGATAGGGTTGTTGTGGGCCCTTGACTCTATTCTCTTTAACAATCCAGTGGCTTGAGAGGTGAGGTTTCGAATTGCAAGTCCAAGTGCCGTGCCAACAAGTCTAGAACTTGCCCCGAATGTTTTTCTAGGCGAAATTCTAAGTGTAGCTCGACTTGAGAAGTGATTATAGGCTATCCTTGGCCCCATTTGAATTTGAAGACTTCCATAGCCTACCATTATAAATCCTTAGTCAACCCCTTTGAGCCTAAGCCTTTTCGTTCAATAACCGCATTACAAGGCTTCATCCGTTCTATAATGATCCTCTCTTTGCAACCAATCTTTCCTTAGCATTCATGATGAACAATAGTAAAAAACATAAGTTTTGGGGGAGAGACAAGGAAGTTCAAAGTGATGAAAGGTTCAAGGAACAAAAATAATTGATGAAAAGGATAGGCAAAGAAAAGGATGAAAAGCCAAAAAGAAACATGTCAAAAGAAAAGTAAAAGTTGAAAGGATTCAAGAAAACAATGTTGAAAGGCTTGGAAGGATGAAAAAAAAGGAGAAAAATGAGCGTCAAATAGAAGAAAGAGTGACAATGTGTCTCTCTAGTTCCCCCAAGGAAGAATAAAATGACTCAAAGAGTCAATAAAACATGAGCCGAATTGTAAAAATGGAGTGCTTAAGGAAAGATGATACAATCATAATTCATTATGTTCGACTTTGATCCAAAAAGAATTCATTACATATCTCTAAAGCCCTATAGGATTTCAAGTTGAGTGAGCTTACATTATTAGTGATTTACATGAGGGGAAAGCCTATGGTACTTAGAGCCGGACTTGTGGCATTCTTTTGAGAGTGATGAGCGCACTTCTTGACAATCTCGGTTATGAATGTACATTATACAAGGTGAGATGAGCTCATGGAGAGTAGAGGAGAAAGAGTCTGGGATCCACAGTGACCTACGTGAGAGAGCGAGTCCCTTTGATGAATTGAGTCGACTCTTGAAGTTGTTGTGTCACATTAGACCTATGGAACTCAGAAAGTCATTGCATAATATTGTCAATAATGCATTTATGTTTTGGGTAATTGTTAGTCCCAATTGAAGCTTGATGAAGTTACTTTAGGACAACTGAAATTCTACTTTTTGTTGTGGAGGTGGGAATTACCTTGTTTGCTTGAGGACAAGCAAAAGCTTATGTTTGGGAGAGTTGATAACTAGGGATTTTAACATATTATTTACTCTCTTTTGCTTAGATTTTGGGGCAAAAAAATGCGCTAAGGTATTCCCGAAAACTAACTCAAGGTGCTTACTATGGTTTTTGTCAAAATGAGGCAAAGAAGCCAAAACGAACTCATAGAGGAGCTAAACTTGCACAAGTCCTAAACTTTATTGGAGCGTTGTCAATGCCACTTTTACGCTATAGCGTAAGGTCTTCCGCTGAGGCGGATTACTGAGGGCTGTCGCGAAGGTGAGGTTCATAGAGATGGAATGGGGGTCAGTATTGACCGCTGACCGCGCTACAAAAGCACATCTGCGAAAGCATTAGCGCGGTCACGAGCATAATTGCGATGAGAGCGGAATTTGAAAAATCATAGAACTAGCAACCGTGGGCCAAGCATAGAACGCGGTTCACGTCAATTTTACGCGGTCGCGAAGCCACCTAATGCTGAGGCGGTGAGAATTCCGTTGGGGGCGAGAGTTAAGTTTCAAAGAGATGCAAGTGGAGTACAACTACCAGATGCGGTCAGCGAATATTTTACGCGGTTGCGGTTGATTCCAACGCAGACACAATTGTTTTTAAGCTGTCCGTGAAACCTTACCCAGCCCAAGTCCAAATCTGAAGAAACGCGGTCCACTTTTGAGTAATTTTAGAGTAGTTTTAGCCTATAACTTTCGATTTTGTTTTTGTAATTAACATTGGCTTATATCTAATCTTTATCTTTGATTTCTACCGTAATTATGAGTAGCTAGACCCATTAGTTAGGTTTGTGACCCAACCGTAGTGTGAGTATTTAATGGGTCTTCAATTTTAGGGCTTATTTGTTTATGGGTTAGTGATATTTAGCTTATTTCATGCTTTATCTATTGAATTGGTGATTGCAAACACTGATTCATGCCTTTTTAGTAGTGCTTTTCTTGAGAAAGAGGGCCCCAAGTCTAGGTAAAATAGGCTAACAAGGAATTGGGGTGAATTCAAGAGATTGATAGCCCCAATTAAAGGGTTAAACCTAGAGATAGTAATACCCGACTTGAGCCAATTTCACTTGCACTATTTGAACACCCAATCAGGCTTGAGAAAGCCAATTCGGGCAAAGTCACTCTAACTACCGAGATGTATAGAGTGAGTAACTAAGTGTGAGGTTATATCACGACCCCAGATACAACAAGTTTGTCCTAAATTCTAGATCCCATTAGATACTTGCCTAGGTGTAAGTCACTTCCCTAGTGCTTTTTATCAATTGAGAAAACCCTTACAAAAACATTGTACTTAGTTTATTTTCAGCAATCAATAGCTTTAAACTAGAATAGAATCAAAACCCACTCATGGTTAGAAGTGTAATTAAAAGGCAACACACATAACCAGATTAGATAGGAACTCAATTCCCAAGCAATTATAACTCTCTGTGGATATCGATCTCGAACTTTCGGGTAAAAGCTACATCGACGGCTCCTCGCCATTATATAGTGGTGAAGGGTTGGAGCCGATCAGATAACTGGTAGAAAGATGCCATAGACGATCCCTGACCCGATAGAGCATGGGACGAACTCTGAGCTGGGAGGGAACTTAGAGATGAATGACCCTGCTAATAACTATGTGAAACATGCCCCTTGCCGTGGTAGAATTGACCCCCATAATGAACAATGTTGAATCCACCCTGTCCACGAGGCTTCTTGGCCTCCCTCTCACCCTGCTCCTGGCTGCGACCCATCTCAATCTGACGAGCAATGTCGACAACCTCATAAAAAGTAGCATCAGACACTCTTTCTCTAGTCATAAGCAGTCGCAGCTGAAAAGTGAGGCCATCTATGAACCTCCTAATCCTCCCCCTCTCTATAGGAACCAGCCAGACAGCATGACGGTCCAACTTAGAAATTCTCATCTCCTACTGTGTCATAGACATATCACCCAGACGAAGCTACTCGAGCTGCCTGTGCAACTCCTCTCTGCGGGACTGAGGCAAGAACTTCTCCAGGAAGAGAACGAAGAACTCCTGCCATGTAAGGGGTGCTGCGCCGACCAGTCTATGCCTCTCATAAGCCTCTCACCAACTAAAGGCAGCTCTAGATAACTGAAAAGTAGTGAACGAGACCCCACTGGCCTCCAGAATACATGTTGTACGGAGCATCCTCGAACACTTTTCCAAGAAGCCTTATGCATCCTCCCCCTTTGTACCATTGAAATAAGGAGGTTGGAATCTCCCAAACCTCTCCAATTTACGTTGCTCATCATCAGGCATAACAGGAACCACATAGTCCTGAGAAGCTGCAACCGGCTGGGTTGGTGGTGCCCCGGTGTCTGGAGTCCCTGTACCACCTGCTCTGGTGTGAGGGCGGGGGGAGTCTAAGAACTTCCCCCGGCCTGAGAAGTGGTTGTTGCGGACAGAACAGAGACCGCCTGAGCAAGATTGGTGCATACGGTCAGAATCTGAGTTACGGCCTCACAAAGGTCTGGAATCACAATGGGCACGGGTGGTGCCTGAGCTACTCCCACTGGCTCATACACAGCTGGAGCCTGCTCCTGAACTAGGGCAATTGGTGGATCTACAAGCGCTGCCCTAGTTGTTGTGCGAGTTGCACCTCTGCCCCTACCACAGCCTCTACCGCGACCTCGGCCTTCTGCGGCCCAGACTGGTGGTACTGGTGGTTGTCCATCCTGCCCCGTTATACGTGTCCTCACCATTTGTGAGAGAACAGAAAAATAGAAGTTTAGTTACCAGAATCAAAATATTCGCACGACAAGAATTGAAGAAAGTGAAGTTTTCTAAAGGTTCGGCATGTATACGACTAAAATTGGAGAGCCCAATTTTATGATTACTGCGGCATTCTACGGTCCATCTTTGGAAGGCTCGAGATACATGTCGAGGATCGACCCCGAAGAGTTTCCCATAATCGACCTCAAAGCATTTCAAATTGGTGGCTATCATAGACAAGCAGGCAACCCCCGAGAGGCACGTGATTACAGTTGACCAGATCCAAAAGAATAGTACAAGTCCGTACCGTGACATTAAATAGTTGTACCAGCTTCATATCCTTGTAATAAATTTATATGTACTATGTTGGGATTCCCTCTACTATGTAAAGGGGACCCTTATCATTTCTTGCACACATGATATTCAATACGAGAACATTTTCTTCTCTCTAACTTAAACATTCTCCACTATCAGCTTCTTTTATTTATTGCTTACATTTATTGTGTTTCGTTTATTGTTCTTCATTTATTACTCATCATTGATCATAAATAGCCGCCTTCGAGGCCCTTAGAGTTGTTATAACTTCATCGACCATTCACGGTTAGCCCCGAGCCTAGACCTCGAGGTCCTACCTCGACCAACTCGAGACCCCGATTTAAGGCAGTTTGGTTTGCATATTTTAGCTCTCTTTAACTTTTATCTTATTTCTTCAACTCACACCTAGCATCTATTGCCTAATAACTAGTATTAAAATAAATCACATATTTTTAGAACCACAAATCAAATTCAATTGTAATTACCATTTTTAAGGTAAACAGCTTGGCGCCCACCGTGGGGCAAAATATAATAGTGATTGTTTTATTGCTAGTTCGTTGAAAAACACAAGTTATTCTTCACGCTTTTTCTTGTGCAAGAATATTTGATTTCAGTTCAAAATGTCTAACTAAGTGAATGCACACGAAAACAACGGTGTTGAGGATCATGGAGAGAATGGCGTAGCTATTTCAGGCGCTCGTGTACCAATACAAAACCCTGAGAACACACAAGAGCCAATTCCCGTGGACGTGGGTTCGCGCAACACCCAACACGTTGATATAAACTCTCGCACCGACGGAGGTGCACGTCGGGAGAACGAACATGAGGTTCAGAAAACTCCAGCACGATAGGAAAGAGAGGTTAGCCTTCACGTCATTTTTGTAATGTTGCAGGCACAGCAATTGGAAATTGCTCAGCTGCAAAGCCATCAAAAAACTCCAAGTACAGCAACACCGGAAACGGCTCCTCGAGTCGAACAGGCACCAAAGAGGTCGAACGATAACGGATCAGTAGCCGACCTCGCCATCATAAATATGCTTGAGGACCTCACAAAGAGGATCAAATCAGGAGAAAAGGAGATAGAAGCTAACGACAAAAAGATGGAGACCTACAATTCAAGGGTCGTCCAGATCCCCGGCGCACCCCCAATTTTGAAGGGTGTAGATTCAAAGAAATTTGTGCAAAGGCCGTTCCCATCAAGTGCGGCTCTGAAGCCCATCCCGAAGAAATTTAGAATGCCCGACCTCCCGAAGTATAATGGGACCTCGGATCCCAACGAGCACATCACTGCCTACACTTGTCCCATAAAGGGAAATGACTTGAAAGAGGACGATATTGAGTCTGTCCTACTGAAAAAATTTGGAGAAACATTATCAAAAGGGGCTATGATGTGGTATCAAAACCTAACCCAGAATTCGATAGATTCATTTGCCATGCTGGCAGATTCTTTTATCAAGGCACATGTTGGTGCCATCAAGATTGCTACGAGGAAATCCGACGTCTTCAAAATCAAACAGAGAGAAAACGAGATGCTACGGGAATTTGTATCTCACTTTCAAATGGAGCAAATGGAGTTACCCTGGTCTCCGATGACTGGGCAGTACAGGCCTTCACCGAAATCTTGAATGAACGAAGCTCGATAGCCTCGAAAAAGCTGAAGCAGAACCTGGTTGAATATCTCGTCGTCACCTGGGCGGATGTCCACAACCGATACCAGTCGAAGATTAGGGTCAAGGACAACCAATTAGGAGCCCTCTCGGGTTCAGTATATCTTAGCAGGCTCCTGGCAAAGGAACCAAGGCCAAATAAGGAAAGGTACCAACCATACACTGAAGATCAAAGAAACTCCCCAAGGGGAAACATACCTCGGAATGATCGAAGGATAGATCGTGGTCAAAATCCTCGGGGACTCGTGAGCCGAGTCGGTTTTGACAGACACACAGGACCAGTGGAGGCACCCCGGCTATCAGAGTACAACTTCAATGTTGATGTTTCATACATCGTGTCGGCCATCGGTAAAATCAAAGACACCAGGTGGCCAAAGCCCGTATTATCAGATCCATCGCAAAGGAACCATAACTTTGTGTGCGAATTCCATGGCACACACGGTCATAGGACTGAAGATTGCAGACAGCTCCAGGAAGAAGTAGCCCGACTAATCAACAAAGGGCATCTCCGAGAATTCCTCAGCGACCGAGCTAAAAATCAATTTCGGGAAAGAGAGACGAACAGGAAACATGAGACAGAAGAGCCACAACATGTCATCCACATGATCATGGGAGGGATCGACACCCCACAGGAACCCGTCATCAGTTGAACAAAAATATCCATCACCAGGGAAAAGCGAACTCGAGATTACATACCCGATGACGCTCTCACATTCAGCGACGAGGAAATCGAGACCCTATCTCAGCCTCACAATGACGCATTGGTAATCTCTTTTCTTGTGAATACATTTCAAATTAAACGTGTGCTTGTGGATCCAGGTAGCTCGACCAACATAATCAGGTCGAGGGTGGTAGAGCTGGGACTGCTCGACCAGATTGTTCCCACCTCTCGAGTCCTCAATGGATTCAACATGGTGAGCGAGACAACGAAAGGGGAGATAACCCTCTCGATCAACGTGGCCGGCGCAACCCAAAATACCAAGTTTCATGTCATTGAAGGAGACATGAGGTACAATGCCTTGCTCGGTAGGTGATGGATACACTGCATGAGAGCAGTGCCTTCATCCCTTCATCAAATGATGAAGTTTCCAGCAAAGGACAGAATAAAAATGGTATACGGGGAGCAGCACGCAGCAGGGAGATGTTCGCGGTGCACGATGTGTCACCGTCATCGATACCTTCTACATCGAAGGAGCCAAAGGATAAGAAAAAGGCCAAATAGCGACCTCGAGCTACATCCTCGGCTACACTGGAGTTAATGAGTAAATGACAGTACCGCATCCTCAGAACAAGCGGTTGAACTACATCGAGGCTCGAACGCCATCGCCGCTAAGGTATAACTGTCTCTCTTTTTATTTTGCATTTTACGCTGACCTACATGCAGGTGTCCGATAAAATGAATCGAAGAACCTTCCGGCTTGAAGACCTTAGGTTTTAAAACATGTGTTGCGCTCTTTTCCTTCGGTCGGATTTTATCCCAAAAAGGGTTTTACCAACAAGGTTTTTAACGAGGCAACATCTATATGTTGCCTAAGGAGAACTTAAACAAGTATTTAAGGCTTCTCTACAATAAACCTCGAATACTGAGGGGCATCCCCCCGGGAGGTCATCCCTTTGGAGAAATTAAAGTAAACTAAAAGGGGTCTCGATAGGAAAATAATGTATCGGGCCAAACGTTCAAACGAACTGTGTCCGCATAGAATAATTGAACCCTCAGCGGCAAAAACAATGTATACTTGTACCAAGTGATCAGAGGAATATCTTTTATCCCCAAAAGCTTTGCGTTTCCAAAAAGGTTTGCTATTTTCACAAGAAACGGCCCAAGGGTCAGAAAGTTCCCGAATACTCAGGACTCGCACCAAAAACTCGAAGCCGTAAGACCTCAAGGCCGGATACTTCGAGTCCACCAACCCTCAATAAGGCAACATCAAGATCGCAAGCAACGGATCCAGGGCCAAAGACTTTCGATGTCTCGGGGATTGTCGCCAACTGTCACCCCATCAAGCTATCAAAGCTCGAGGCCATAAGACCCCGAGTGGGCAACCTCGAGCTCGAAAGCCCTCTATGTGGCGACATCGAATCTGTAAGTCCTACGGGCATGATCAAAACAATAAGACCTCTAGTAAGCCATGTCCAAAGTATAAAACCTTACGAAAGGAATAATCCCGACCATAAAGTCAAGGCTATATATTCGAACTGGTTAGGCCCCTAAAAAGGCATACCCTCGATATAGACGTCGAGGCTACCTCACTCGGGGACTGAAAGGCTACGACCAAACACAATGACTACGGTCAAAAGGCTATGGCCAAATATAACGACTACGGTCGAAAGGCTACGACCAAATATAACGACTACGGTCGAAAGGCTACAGCCAAATATAATGACTACGGTTGAAAGGTTACGGCCAAATATAACGACTACAGTCGAAAGGCTACGGCCAAATACAATGACTACGGTCATAAGGCTCCGGCCAAACTAACGTGACTAGGGCACGCCCGACCGTCGCCATAAAATAACAGGCTACCCTCGATATAAGCAAAAGAGCTTCGATCATGTCAGCTCCAAACAACAAAAAGGCTTCAAAAAAGTTCAGCCGCCGAGCGAAATCCTCCGAGGTGCTCACCTATCATCACATAACGACTAATAATTGAGGTTCTCATCGAACCGTCGAAGAGTCAGACGAACGCAAAAACTTCAATAAAGTCTTCAGCGAGGGAATCTATAGCCATACTAAAGGTTATATTGACCCAACGCGTAAGAGCCTAAGCGCCAGCCTAAAGAGCCTCAGGGCTAATTCAAAAACCTAAGGGTCGATGAGTTCGAGTCGTAACCCGACTCGAGGACTGAGCCAAAAATGGTTAACTAAAATGCCTAAGGGCAAATACATAAGAGCCTACGGGCCAGTCTAAAATGCCTAAGGGCAAACGAGTAGGGGCCTACAGGCCAACCTAACGAGCCTTAGGGCTGATTTGTAAACATAAGGGTTTTCACCTCGAAGTCCAATTCATTTGGCTAACCGTCAACAAACGTCAAAATTTGGAAGACAAGAGAGACAAACACAAGCAAAGAGAAATTCACAAAAGGAAAAAGACGTAAGGTTTCCTTTTTTATATATACGTGTATTACAAATATAAATTTACAATAATCCCAGAGGGAGACTTATGCAAAGAAGAAAAAAGAAAAACCTAGTCCACTCTCGGGACCAGCTCCCTCGAAGGCCCTCAAATATCAGCATCAGGAGAAAGGAAAAACTTGGTGTCGATCTCATCCGCCTTGGCCTGTTTTATCTCCTCTGAGAGATCGAAGCCCTAGTGTGTATCTCTTCGAGTGTTTCCCTCAGGAATCTACACTGGGCATATTCATTGCTTCTCCTCTCTCTGTCAAAGTCTCATCTCAGCAGCTCGAGCATCAGTAGCATCTTTTAAATAAACAGCCACTTTCCTATTGGCCTTTGCCCGAGCTTCTTCAGCTTCAACCCGGGCATCAATAACTTCGGCTTTCATTTGCAAAAGTTTGGCCTCGAGCCTTTCGATCTTGCTCGCCTGCACCGAGCTGTCTTCACAAGCATTCCTGAGTTGCACTTCGAGGGCAGAAGCCTTGGCCAGAGCATTCTTTTTGGCCGTAACATGGGCGTTCATCTGAGCCCTCAGCCCATCGCACTCATGCTCGGCCTGACCAACCTTTCCCCAAAGGCGTTCCAGGTCCTCTGTCTTTCTCTGCTGCTGAAACATCAAAATATTAGTCTCCGAAGATAGGAGAAGAAATATGCATATCATCGAAATGAAAGGTACCTGTCTCTCGAGGCGGCCTTCGTAGTCATGGCTTCGGCTCACCTCGTACCGAAGGTGTATCAGCTCCTTTACTCATTTATCACAAAGGAGCCCGAGGGATTTCTCCCCATCCAAGGCTTTCCGCAGCCTGGTGTCACAACAGAACAACTCGGATTTGAGCTTATCAAAGGCCCGTGAAAAGTAAGCTTCAGTTAGAAAATGAAAGCACGAAACTGAAATATCGAAGAATCAACAAAACTAACTATAGAAAAGAGTCACTGAGCCTCCTCAAAGGTTTAGCATGCATCTACTGTCATGGCCCCATCGGCCCCAGTTGAGCCACTCTTAGTGAAAAAATGATCGCTCGAGACCCCACTCGGTTTAGGTGGCCCCTAACCCTGAATGTCCCTCGATGTACCTTCGACGGGATAAGAGGATAGGGGTAAAGGATACTCGCCCCTCGAAGTGCCTTCAACGGGGGAGGAAGCAGTTGGTGAAGGACTCTTGCTCCTCCCCTCTCGTGGAGCCTTCCCCTCGAGGTCAAAGGCTTCAGACACTATCTTGGCAACCTCGAAAGGATCCCTGGTTCGAGACATCGATGCTGAACCATCCTCTCGGGAGTACTAATGTCCACGGAATGGCCGATGTATATAAGGTCCTCTTCAGCGATGGGCAGGATCCACCTCATGACGAATGCCCCCGTCCATCGAGGATCTTTTCCACTTATTATCTTCCCTCTACTCCGAAGTCAACGGTCCTTCCCTCTCCTCGAGGGAGCACGGCCTCGTCTCGAAGAATCCACCAATGCCTATGGTGACAAAGTTAATACACATAAAAGAAATCACCTTTCATGAAAGTAAACCACACAACACGTACTGTGGTATTTTACTTCCCATCTGCCTTCTGACAGATCTTGCCACTTGCGCTCGTCATATGATGAGGAGGCTGCCATCTTCCGCCTCTAACCCGCAAGATCGGGGATCTACTCCGACATCCACAGAACCGCTGAGATGGAAAAAAGGAAACATTCTTATTAACAAACAAAGAAAGGGTATTGAGTTTCGACGTAATGCTTACGTTGGAAGTTCCATTATCCTGGAAATGGCATGAACTCGGAAGGGATGATGTCGGTGGTCCTCACTCGAATAAATTGGCTTATCCACCCCCGATTCATGTCATCGCTGTCACATGCAACGAAAGGTCTAGTGGATCGACGTCGTAATACTATCAGACCTCAATAATGTAGAGGATGATATGACCTAATAAGGTGGATGAGGGTGAACTCGAGCTTAGCCTTTCCGGTGAAAAACCTCATCATCAATACTATTCGCCAAAAGGACGGATGGATCTGAGCCAAAGTGACCCGATATCTTCTACAAAATTTGAGTACGAGGTGATCTAGGGGGCCCAGCGTAAATGGATAGGAATATACACTCAGGAACCCCTCTACGTGGGTCATAATATTCTCTTCTTGGGAAGGTATCTGAAGCATCACATTTTGCCCCCACCCACAGTCTCTCCTCACGGTCTTGAGGTGCTGCTCTTCTATCGAGCGGACGAACCTTAAAGCATGATCTCGATGGCCTGAGGCGTCAAAAGGTTTCCTCTAGTGAAAAGTCCTTCTTCAAAGCAAAGCAATTAGAGGTTAACTCTCCATACGTTGGCGGTGTACCACCGACTGGACAAGAAGCATAGGCTGGGCTTCCCTCTCCTTGGTGAGAAGGTTTGGGCATGGCAGCCATAACTACTCTGGTGTAAGGAAAATGAGATGGAACTCAAAGCAAAAACCTCAAACTAAAGAGGTAGAAGAATTGTTGAGAGAAAAACTCTATAAGAAAGACAGTTTCTCAAAGCGGCAAAGACTTCAAATGAAGAAAGTGTACGCATATATAGAGCAAGCAGCGGTTGTTCGCCTGCCTTAAAGGCCAACTAGTTCTGACTAGGTCATTACAACCTTCTTGGGAAGTGTACCAGCGGGACCATCTCGGTCATTTCACAGGTCATGTCATTTGAATGACATTGTCCAAGGGCTCGAGGCCCCCGTATAAATCTAACCTCGAGATGGTACCCTATCTCGGGGATATCTGCTTTTATAATTATGGGCTCTAAGGAGCCATCACAATCGATCTAGCCTCGAGATGGTACCCGATCTCAAGGATCTCTATTATTGTGATGGGCTCTAAGGAGTCATCAATGTATCTAACCTCGAGATGGTACCCGATCTCGAGGATCTCTGTTATTGTGATAGGCTCTAAGGAGTCATCAATGTATCTAACCTCGAGATGGTACCCGATCTCAAGGATTTCTGTTATTGTAATGGGCTCTAAGAAGCTGTCCGTGTCAATCTAACCTTGAGATGGTGCCTGATCTCGGGGATCTCTATTATTACCACTATGGGATCTTAGGAGCCACCGATTTCAATCTATCCTCGAGATGGTGCCTGATCTCGAGAGTCTTTTTTATACGGTTTCTATTATTCCAACCTCGAGATGGTACCCGATTTCGAGGGTCTCTATTGCTACAAGTTCAAGCTCCAAAAGGAGCTATCGAAATCCACATATCAATCCATTCCGAGATGGTACCCGATCTCGAAGGCTTTATTATTCAAGAATGGGCTCTAAAGTGCCGACATCAAAATTCAAGAGAATGTCTCTGCATTGAAAAAATGAAAGAGCTGCAAAAAATTCTTTTGTATTCACAAAAATATATTTACATAGGATGCATTTACGAAGCTCCCGCTGGGAGCCCATACAAAAAAGGATAAGAACAAATAGAAAGAAAAAAGGTGAAGCAAGTCTACTCCTCGCCTTCGCTGCTATTCGAGTCACTACAGAGCTCTCGTCTGAAGAAGATGAAGGTGTCGTTTCTTCTTCCAAAGCCCTGGATTTCTGATCTCAGAAGAAAGGTTGACATCCTTGGCGCTCGCTTCTTCGAGGGCTTGCATCCTGGCTTGTGAACGATCATGGGCAATGGATCGAGCCAGTTTTAGCCCGGCCTTCTCAGATATTTCTCTAGCCCGATTATTGGCGGCCGCAGCATCCCTTTTATATGAGGTTACGTATTCGTCGGCCTCGATCTTGGCTGCAGATAGTGAGGTGATCTCCTCCTGGTAAATCCGAAGAAAGTCCTGGGCCGAGGTCAACTCTCCCCGCAAGAGGTCCCTCTCCGAGGCTACGGTCTCGATCTTCTCCTTCAGCTCAAGGATCTCCCTATCGTTAATTGCAGCCTTTTCCCAGAGTTGCCCCACCAGAGCATTCTTTTTCCCGATCTGCAAAGACAAATCAAGATAGTAAGTACCAACCTATGGAGATAATAAAATGAACTCACGAACGCCACGTTACCTGCTCGGTGAAGCTGGTCCGGTCCAGATGCACCCCCTCCAAAATTGCAAGAAGCTCATTTAACTCCTCCTCCTTTCGGGTAGAGGAAGCCTTCAAATCTTTTAGTTCTGAGGAAAGCTTCTCGAGCTCCTCCTCGCAGCAAGTAAGTTCGTCATTCAGCTTGGAGAAAGCTTGGCCATACAACTTCTTGTCCTACAAACACAAAAGAAGAGGATTATACGAGAAGGAATAGAAATTTGAAACAACAGACAATGAATCAAGAAGGTCACCTACTTCTGAAGTTTCTCGGCCTCCTCAAGAGCGACGGAGGCATTGAGGTCGGTCTCTTCCTCGACACCATCAAATAAATCTTTGAACGTGTCATCTTCGCCCCGAGAGATGTCCACGTCGGCAACACTCCTGTTTTGGGCATCCCTTATTTCCCTTGGGGAAAATGAAGGGCCTGACTCAAAGCCGCCCACAACATCAATTTCTATCGGGGACCCATCAGTATGGACTGTGCCATGTCCGATTTGAGGCTCTGGGATTGCACCAAAACTCTCCTCGAAGGTCTCCCCTTCAGCTGTCTCCGATCGACAGCCTCTCGCTCAGCATTGCTCCAAGCATCAGCGCTTCGCCGTACCCTTTGTGCCAAAGGGCGTTCATTGTCATCCTCATCTTTATTCGCAGCACGAAGACTCGCCGCAACAGCCGATGTTAAGACCATGGCGTTGGTCTTCAGCTTACGGAACTTGGGCTTCTTTGATTTTGGAGACTCAACCGATGTCTCCTTCTTCCTCTTCTTACCCTTGTCGGGTTTTGAGGTTCCCTCTTCACCGAGAGGGGGCGGTCTCAACGAAAAGCCTTCCCCGAAGCCTGCACAAACATGATGTATTAAACTTACTACCACAAAGAAAATTTATATGGACTTCAGCAACGATTGCAAGGAGAGCTTACCATGGTTCTTGGCCTGCCACCGTGTCATGGCCAAATCACGCCAAGATCGCTTGTAGTAAGGGAAGGAAGAATCTATTTGCTTAATCCACTCCGGCAGGTTCTGAACCACACCGGGGAACCAAACAGTGGATGCAAAATCAAGGGAAAATCGATTCAGCGAAAGGAGAAGGGGCAGTAAAAAGTACTCGATATAGTGACACTTACGTGCCATATTCCATTCCTCCGGGAATGGCATCCTATCGGCGGGGATGATGTCCGAGGTTCTCACTCTAATGAACTGGCTCATCCACCCCATGTCTTTGTCTTCATCGATGCTTGCGAAGAACGTCTTCGTAGACCGATGATGTAGTTTAATTAAACCCCCTCGGAAGAGATGGGGGTTGTACAACCTTATCAAATGGTCGAGTGTGAAGGTCATCCCCTCGATTCGATTGGAAAAATATCGGAGCATATATACAATCCTCCAAAAAGAAGGGTAAATTTGATCGAACGTCACTCTGTACTGGTGGCAAAAATCAAGAATCACCGGGTCTATCGGTGGAGAAGAAGAATCCATGGGACCTGGGGTGAAGGGGTATGTGTATACGCTGAGGAAGCCAGCTTTGTGAGTTATTATGCTTTCCTCAACATCGGGGATTTCTATTTGAACTACCTCCCCCCAGCGGCAGTCTGTTTTTACTCTCTCCACTTTGGATATTACGTTGATATATCGTGACATGGGCTCGCATCGGCCCGGTGTGGAAGGAGGTCTATCGATGGAAAGATCAAACATTGTGTCAAAGTGACTGGGGATGCATTGTTCGATGCTCGATGGAATTTTTTCTTTGCTCTTGGACGGGCGTGATGAAAAGGTGTTGCCCTCTTTCTTGGGTACCGTTTAAGAAGTCTTTGCCATAACTTTAACAAAGTTTTTTTTGAGAATGAAGAAAAAGAAGCAAGCACAAAGAAAAGATGAATGCGGAAGATGAAGAACTTTGCTCTAAAACTTGAAGACGGTTGTAAAGGTATGAATGTCAAACATTGGGGCATTTATAGAAGTCATATGAGCAACGTATGAGAAGCGGAAGAGTCGAACCAATGGCGAGTCGTGGGCTTCTCGATAATCGTGTTGACAATGACCTCCGCGCAGCTTTTGAATCATGTTATTTAATGCTCTAACCGAGCTGACGACATGAGAGCATCGGAGGGGCAAGAGTTCAAGGTCATTTATTATCGCTTCACTCTAAGAAACGAGGGGACTATTTGTATACGGCTAAAATCGGAGAGCCCAATTTAATGATTACTGCGGCATTCTACGACCCATCTTTGGAAGGCTCGATATATAGTTCGAGGATTGACCCCGAAGAGTTGCCCATAAATTGACCTCAGAGCACTGCTAATCGGTGGCTATCATAGACAATCGGGAAACCCCCGAGAGGCACGTGATTACAGTTGACAAGATCTGAAAGAATAGTACAAATTCGTACCGTGACATTAAATAGTTGTACCAGCTGCATATCTTTGTAATAAATGCTTACATACTATGTTGGGATTCCCTCTCCTATATAAAGGGGACCCTTATCATTTCTTGCACACATGATATTCAATACGATAACATTTACTGCTCTCTAACTTAAACATTCTCCACTATCAGCTTCTTTGATTTATTGCTTACATTTATTGTGTTTCATTTATTGTTCTTCATTTATTACTCATCATTGATCATAAATAGCCGGCTTCGAGGCCCTTATCGACCATTCACTGTTAGCCCCGAGCCTAGACCTCGAGGTCCTATCTCGACCAACTCGAGACCCTAATTTAAGGCAGTTTGGTTTGCATATTTTAGCTCTCTTTAACTTTTATCTTATTTCTTCAACTCACACCTAGCATCTATTGCCTAATAACTAGTATTAAAATAAATCACATATTTTTAGAACCACAAATCAAATTCAATAGTAATTACCATTTTCATAGTAAACACGGCAGCCTCTCGAAGATAAGTACAGACATCTCTGTACCGATCTACAAGACTCTATTAAACTTGCTCATGACTCATGAGACCTACGTAACCTAGGCTCTGATACCAACTTGTCACGACCCATATCCTAACATGTCGTGATGGCGCCTATCGATGGTACTAGACAAGCCGACATTTTTAAAATACTTCCTATGTTTCAAAAAAAGATAAATCAAAAGCTTTTAAATAACAGAGTTTTCGTAAAGAGAAGTTAAACCCAAAAGACAGTGCGGAAAAATAGGCCCAACATCGGGGTGTCACTAAGTCATGAGCATCTAAACATAACCGGTCTGGAAATAAATGACTATCACCGTCTGAATTCAAATACAATGAAAGAAAAGATAAGGAAGAAGAAAACAAAGTCTGTGAACGCCAGGCAGCTACCTCGCTATCTCTAAAAGTCACCTACGAGATTTATCAACACTCTCCCCATCCAGAAACTCCTGGATTTGCACACAAAGTGCAGGGTGTAGCGTGAGTACAACCAACTCAATAAGTAATAATAATAAATAAGGAAATGAAGATAGTGACGAGCTACACAGTTATAATTCATTTACAGTGGTCTTAACAAGGAAAATAGACATGCTTCTCAAATGCGGTAAATTAAGTCAAATCAGAATGCTAATGCCTTCAAGTAAAATCAGATAAAGATATCTTTCAGAAGTTTTCAAAACAGCGATATAAGGCAACTGTGTGAAACAACAAAAAGTCATATACAACCTCTCAACACAACATTCACTCAGCCCTCCCATTCACTCCAACCTCACAGTCACTTATTCCTCATGACCACTCAACACTCGACACTCACACTTCGTAGGTACCTGCGCTCACTAGGGGTGTGTACAGACTCCATAAGGGCTCCTTCAGCCCAAGAGATATAACAAGCCAATCATGGAATATATATCAAAGAAACATGTTGTGCCGTGTAGCCCGATCCCATAAATATCCTCACAAAAAGACCCTTGGCCTCACTCTGTCACGACCCGAATTACCCTCCAAACGGGATGGTGACGGCACCTAGTCTCCACGACTAGGTAAGCCTAAAACTTGCGGAAAAATAAAGGCAATATAATAATTTAAATATAAAAGAAGAATAAACATATAACTCAGCCGCTCGGCATATACAACTTCACCGCCCCAAACCCGGAATGTCACTACAGTCACAAGCTTTGTACTAAGTGTAGCTCTATACAATGAAATAGTGGAAAAATACATAAGTCAACTAGTCCTATACTAGAGTAGAAAGGGACTCATGGGATTCTGCGGACGCGGTAGAATTACCTCGCGGTCTCCTGGCAGCTGCTAGTGCTACTCCTAGCCACGATACTGGGTGCTGGTATCTGGATCTGCACATGGAAAACATGTGCAGGAAAGGGCATGAGTACTCCACAATTGGTACCCAGTAAGTGCCAGGCCTAACCCCAGTCAAGTAGTGACAAGGTCAAGTTAAGGCTCTACTGGATGTTTATAGTAAAAATAGTTTTAAAATCTTAGTAGAGATATATAATAGCTAAGGCAAAGCAGTAGAAACGGTAAGCTGAAAGAAATAGTAAAAGGGAGCCCTCAGCTCAGCACAACATATATCACAATAGCAAATATGCGATGCAGTACAGGGGGAAATCTCCCGGAATATTGTCCGTAGTCCAAATTTAAATATGCTATGCTGTACAGGGGGAAGGCTCCCAGAATCTAGTTCGTAGTCCCAATTTAAATATGTTATGCAGTACATGGGGAAAGCTCCGGAATCTAGTCCGTAGTCCCAATTTAAATATGCAATGCAATGAATACCGGATACAGTGTATTTGAACAGTTCAGAAGGAAATCACAGGCAAATACGGATAAAACTACCTAAACATGGTACAAGTAGTAACAAATAGGAGTAACTCAAGTAAGGCAAGTAGACATGCTCATATTCCTAAGCTACACTATACAGTTAGTACATGAAACAATGAAATAGGGATAAATGATTTACGTCATGAAAGGAAAAAAATGGAGTTTTAGCAACAATAGCTCGTGTAGGCACTCGTCACCTCACGTACACGGCGCCTATATAACAAAAACAATATCAAAACAACCTAAGGGGAAGTTTCCAACATAGAGTTAGGCAAGCCACTTACCTCGACTGCGCTAATCAACTCAATGCCACGCTCTTTCCACGAGTATCCGACTGCGAATGGCCCAAATCTAATCAATTCGATTGAATAATGTAAATATCACTTTAAGGAATAAAAATAACTAATAAGTTCGAAGTTAATACGCAAAATTAGGAAATTTTCCCAAAATGTCCCCCAGGCCCACGTCTCGGAAACGGATAAAAATTACAAATTCCGAACACCCATTCACTCACGACTCTCTCGAACAAGAATCCGACGTCTAAATCTCCCTAAATCCTCATATTTTTACTTGGGGAAGTTCATCCCAATTTCATGGTTTTTCATCCAATTTCATTGATTATATTGAGAAAATTGATAGAGATTAATGGTATACAAATGAATTAAGGTTAGGAAACGTTACTATGAATCTCCTCTTCGAAACCCACTGAAAATCGCCAAAACCCGAGCTCTAAATCGTTTTTTGGAGTTATGAATTTTAAACCCTCGGATTTTGTATAAAAAACCCAGGGATTTTGCACCTGCGACCCTTGGACCGCACATGCGGAAAATCCATCGCAGGTGCGGAAAGTCACTTAACATGGCTGGGGCCGCACCTGCGGTCACTTGGCCGCATCTGCGGTTCCGCACCTGCAGAACCTAGACCGCATCTGCGACCACTGGAAGCCCCCACCTAAAATCTGCACCTACGAGCCTAACCTCCGCACCTGCGTGTCCGCAAATGCAGTTCCCCATCCGCAGGTGCGAAACACCATAACCAGCAATGGTTCAGTTGTTCTCTAAGCCACAAAAATCACCCGTTGAGCATTCGAAACATCCCCGAGACCCCCGGGACCTCAATCAAACCTACCAACCAAACCTAATACTTCATTAAAACTTAGTCGAGCCTTCAAAACACATATCATAACATAAAAATCATCAATTATGCATAGATTCAAGCCTAAGAACTTATGAAATTTCCAAAATTCACATCCGATGCCGAAACACGTCAAAACTCATGAGAATGGCCTCAAATTTTACACACTGGTCATAAATGACACTACGGACCTGCTGTCACTTCCGGAATTCCATTCCGAACCTGATATCAAAATTTCACCTATCGATCGAAATCGCCGAAATTCTAACTTTTGCCAATTCAAGCCTTAATCTACTATAGACCTCGAAAACACATTCTGAACACACTCCTAACCCCGAAATCACCCAACGAAGCTAACGGAGTCGACAGAACTCTATTCCAGATCCATCTTCACACAGTTCTAACTACGGCCCGATTTCTAAAGCTAAATTTCACATTCATGGACTATGTGTCCAAAATCCCTCCGAATTTCACCACCCAACATTCTGACAAGTTCGAAAGGCATAGATGGACATGGGAGAAGCAGTTATTAGGGGATCGGGGCGCTAACTCTCAAAACGACCTACCGGGTCGTTACATTCTCCCCCTCTAAAGAAAATTGTTCGTCCTCGAACGAGTATAGAGACATACCTGAAGCTGTGAAAAGATGAGGGTACTGACTCTGCATATCCTGCTCGGTCTCCCAAGTCGCCTCCTCGACCGGATGACCCCTCCACTGAACCTTTACTGATGCAATATTCTCCGACCTGAGCTTCCTGACATGCCTATCCAATATAGCTACAGGCTCCTCAACATATGATAGGTCCTTGTCCAACTAGACTGAACTGAAATCCAACACATGAGTCGGATCACCGTGCTACTTCCGGAGCATGGAGACGTGGAATATCGGATGAACACCTGCTAGGTTGGGAGGTAAGGCCAACTCATAAACAACCTCCCCAACCCGCTGCAATACCTCAAAAGGGCCAATAAATCTCGGACTCAGCTTACCCTTCTTCCCGAACCTCATGACGCCCTTCATAGGCGATACCCGAAGCAAAACCCGATCACTCGCCATAAATGCCAAGTCACGAACCTTCTGGTCTGCATAGCTCTTCTGCCTAGACTGAGCTCTGTGAAGGCTCTCCTGAATCACTTTCACCTTGTCTAGGGCATCCTGGACCAAATCTGTACCCAACAATTGGGCCTCGCCCGTCTCAAACCACCCCACTAGAGACCTGCACCGCCTACCATACAAAGCCTCATACGGAGCCATCTGAATGCTGGACTGGTAGCTGTTATTATAAGCAAACTCTGCAAGTGGAAAGTATCGGTCACATGGCCCTCCAAAATCCATCACACAGGCACGGAGCATATCCTCAAGAATCTGAATCATGCGCTCAGACTGCCCATCCGTCTGAGGGTGAAAGGATGTACTCAACTCCACCCTGGTGCCTAACTCCTGCTGAACGGCTCTCCAGAACCGTGAAGTGAACTGTGTACCTCTATCTGAAATGATAGACATTGGAATACCGTGGAGGCGAAAAATCTCCCTGATATAAATCTCAGACAACCTCTCGGAGGAATATGTAGTCAGCACTGGAATGAAATGGGCTGATTTGGTCAGCCGATCCACAATCACCCAAATAGCATCGAACTTCCTCAAAGTTCGAGGAAGTCCCACCATAAAGTCCATGGTGATACGCTCCCACTTCCACTCTGGAAGCTTAACCTGCTGAAGTAACCCTCCCGGTCTCTGATGCTCACATTTGACTTGCTGATAGTTGAGACACTTGGATACAAACTCCATTATATCCTTTTTCATCCTTCCCCACCAATAGTGTTGTCTCAGATCCTGGTACATCTTCGCGGTACCCGGGTGGATGGAATACCGAGAACTATGGGCCTCCTCAAGAATCAACTCCCGAAGTCCATCTACATTGGGAACACAGATACGGCCCTGCATCCTCATCACGCCATCATCACCTACGGTCACATCCCTGGCATCACCCCGCCTAACTCTATCCTGAAGAGCCAGAAGGTTGGGATCATCATATTGGCGCTCCCGAATGCGGTCATAAAGAGAAGATCGAGCAACCACACAAGAAAATACCCGGCTAGGCTCAGAAATATTCAATCTCACGAACTGACTGGCTAAGGACTGAACATCCAAGGCTAAGGGCCTGTCAGCTGCATGAAGGTATGCAAAACTACCCAAACTCTCCGCCCGGCGACTCAGGGCGTCAGCCACCACATTGGCTTTCCCCGGGTGGTATAATTTAGTGATGTCGTAATCTTTGAGTAACTCCAACCACCTACGCTACCGCAAATTGAGGTCCTTTTGCCTGAATATGTGCTGCAAACTCCGGTGATCAGTGAAGATCTCACAGGGTACACGGTATAAATAATGACGCCATATCTTCAGGGCGTGAACAATCGCTGCCAACTCGAGATCATGAACTGGATAGTTTTTCTCATGAACCTTCAACTGTATGAACGCGTAGGCAATCACCCTACCGTCCTACATCAACACCGTTCCAAGGCCAATCCTCGAAGCATCACAATAGACTGTATAGGACCCTGAACCGGTAGGCAATACCAACACTGGAGCTGTAGTCAAGTCTGCCTTGAGCTTCTAAAAGCTCTCCTCGCACTCCTCAATCCATATAAAAGGGGCACTCTTCTGGGTAAGTCTGGTCGTAGGCGCTGCAATGTATGAAAATCACTCCACAAAACGACGATAGTACCCAGCCAAACCGAGGAAACTGCGGATCCCAGTAGCTGAAGACGGTCTAGGCCAACTCTGCACCGCCTCCACCTTCTTCGGTTCTACCTTGATCCCATCACAAGACACCACATGGCCTAGGAATGCCACAGAATCAAGCCAAGATTCACACTTAGAAATTTTGGCATACAATTTCTTCTCCCTCAAAGTCTGAAGCACAGTCCTCAAATATTGCTCATGGTCCTTCCGGGACCGAGAATATACCAATATGCAATCAATGAACACGATGATGAAAGAGTCAAGATACGGCCGGAACACGCTGTGCATCAGGTGCATAAAGGTTGATGGGGCATTGGTCAGCCCAAATGACATAACAAGGACCTCATAGTGGCCATATCTGGTCCTGAAGGCAGTTTTCGGGATGTCCGGCTCCCGAATCTTTAACTGATGATAGCCCGATCGCAAATCAATCTTGGAGAACACCCTAGCACCCTGTAATTGGTCAAATAAATCATTAAAGCGAGGCAATGGGTACTTGTTCTTAACTGTCACCTTATTCAGCTGTCTTTAATCAATACACATGCGCATCGAACCATCCTTTTTCTTTACAAACAATACCGGAGCACCCCAGGGTGATACACTGGGCCTGATGAAGCCCTTATCAAGCAACTCCTGCAACTGCTCCTTCAACTCAAGAGGAGCCATACGATAGGGAGGAATGGAAATGGGCTGAGTTCCCGACAACAAATCAATGCCGAAATCAATATCTCTGTCGGGCGGCATACCCGGAAGATCAGCTGGAAATACATCAGGATAGTCCCGCACAACTGGAAATGACTCAATTGTAGGGATCTCAGCACTAACAGCTCTGACATAAGCCAAGTACGCATCACACCGCTTCTCAACCATTCGCTAGGCCTTAAGAAAAGAAATGACCCTGCGGGGAGTATACTCTAAGGAACCTCTCAACTCTAACCTCGGCAAACCTGGCATAGCCAGAATCACGGTCTTGGTGTGGCAATCAAGAATAGTATAGTGGGGTGACAACCAGTCCATGCCTAATATAACATCGAAATCTACCATACTGAGTAGTAACAGATCAGCCCTGGTCTCAAAACCTCTGATAACAATCAAACATGACCGATATACGCGGTCCGCAATAAGAGAATCTCCCACGGGAGTAGAAACATATACGGGGGAACTCAAAGAATCCCGAGATATACCCAGATGTGAAGCAAAATAAGAAGATACATATGAGTACGTAGAACCCGGATCAAATAATACGGATGCATCCCTATGACAAACAGGGACAATACCTGTGATGGAAGAGCATAGCACCTGGCCTGGCCTCCCCCTCTAGGGTGACCTCGACCTCCCCGACCTTCACCTCGAGTTGTCTGAGAAGGTGGGGTAGCAGTTGGGCTGGAAGAATAGCTGGAGGACCTGTTGGAGCACGTGGGGCTTGACAAGACTGAGATGGTGCACCCCTCCTAGCTCTAGGTCAATCTCTGATCACGTGGCGAGGGTCACCACACTCAAAACAACCCCTTAGAGGACGTGGCGGCTGGTGCTGACCCTGAATTGGCATGTTGGACTGGCTGGTGATAGCACCTCGAACAAGAGGCACATAAGATACTAGTGGCGCATAATAAGGCTCCTGAGGTCTAGGAGGAGCTGAAATACCACTGGCTGCTGGAAGAGCTGAATGAACAAGGCAACTCACAAAACCCCTGCCATAGCGTGTTGCTGGTGCATGAACTCCCGAAAAATGACCAGTCTCACGAGACCTCTTGGCCTCTCTTTCCTCCCTGTCCCGGGCTAACATACTCTCAATCCTCCGGGAAATACTCATGGCCTACTGGTAAGTGATATATGTCTCCAACTCTCTGGCCATACTGGTCCGGATACTAGGGTGGAGTCCCTCAATGAAGCGTCGAACCCTCTCTATGACAGTGACAACAAAAGCTGGTGCATGACGAGCCAAGTCACTGAAACGGACTGCATACTCCGACACACTCATGGTACCCTGGCGTAACTGCTCAAACTCTGCGCGGCAAGCATCCCTAAGGCTCTCAGGGACAAACTCAAGTAAGAACATCTCAGAGAACTGATCCCATGTAAGTGAAGCTGCCTCGTCCGGACTACTCATCTCAAAAGCACGCCACCACTGATAAGCCGCTCCCCTCAGCTGGAAGGTAGTAAAAGAAACCCCGCTCGTCTCCACAATACCCATAGTGTGGAGTATGCGATGACACTCCTCAAGAAAACCTAGAGCGTCTAGGTTCATAGGAGTCACAAGTCACAAGCCGGTTTATTAGAGTCTCGCAGATCAGTGCGGAGACGTCTATATCTATCTTCGAGAGGCTATGTAACTGTTAAGAACAATCATATTTTTTGGAATTTCTTATCGTGCTAGTTACTGTCATCAAAAAAAGTTCTTAAACACTATTCTATTCTTGCTTATAGATGGTGCGTACCCGTACCAGACGTACTGATGACCAGGCACAACCCCCCCCCCCTCCCTCCTCTATCTAGAGCCGCCAGAGGCAGGGGCAGGGGTAGAGGACGAGCACGCGATGCAGCCCGAACACTGGTGAGAGTAGCGACAGAGGAAATTGTCACGACCCGAATTACCCTCCAAACGGACTGGTGACGACACCTAGTCTCCACGACTAGGTAAGCCTAAAGCTTGAGGAAAAATAAAGGCAATATAATAATTTAAATAGAAAAGAAGAAGAAACAAATAACTCAGCCGCTCGGCATATACAACTTCACCGCCCAAAACTCAGAATGTCACTACAGTCACAAGCTTTGTACTAAGTGTAGCTCTATACAATGAAATAGTGGAAAAATACATAAGTCAACTAGTCCAATACAAGAGTAGAAGGGGACTCGTGGGATTCTGCGGACGCGGAAGAATTACCTCGCGGTCTCCTGGCAGCTGCTAGTGCTACTCCTAGCCACGATACTCGGTGATGGTACCTGGATCTGCACATGGAAAACATGCGCAGGAAAGGGCATGCGTACTCCACAATTGGTACCCAATAAGTGTCAAGCCTAACCCCAGTCAAGTAGTGACGAGGTTAGGTTAAGGCTCTACTGGGTGTTTATAGTAAAAATAGTTTAAAAATCTAAGCAGAGAGATATAATAGCTAAGGCAAAGCAATGGAAACGGTAAGCTGAATGAAATAGTAAAAGGGAGCCCTCGGCTCAGCACAACATATATCACAATAGCAAATATGCAATGCAGTACAGGGGGAAAGCTCCTGGAATCTTGTCCGTAGTCCCAATTTAAATATGCTATGCATTACAGGGGGAAAGCTCCCGGAATCTATTCTGTAGTCCCAATTCAAATATCATATGCAGTACAGGGGGAAAGCTCCTGGAATCTAGTCCGTAGTTCCAATTTAAATATGCAATGCAATGAATACCAGATACAGTGTATTTGAACAGTTTAGAAGGAAATCACAGGCAAATACGGATAAAACTACCTAAACATGGTACAAATAGTACCAAATAGGAGTAACTCAAGTAAGACAAGTAGACATGCTCATTCCTAAGCTACACTATACAGTTTGTACAGGAAACAATGAAATAGGGATAAATGATTTACGTCATGAAAGGGGGGGAAAATGGAGTTTTAGTAACAATAGCCCATGTACGCACTCGTCACCTCACGTACACGGCGCCCATATAACAAAAACAGTATCAAAACAACCTAAGGGGAAGTCTCCAACACAGAGTTAGGCAAGCCACTTACCTTGACTGCGCTAATCAACTTAATACCACGCTCTTGCAACGAGTATCCGTCTCTGAATGGCCCAAATCTAATTAATTCGATTGCATAATGTAAATATCACTTTACGGAATCAAAATAGCTAATAAGTTCGAAGCTAATACGCGAAATTAGGAAATTTTCCCAAAAAGTCCCACGGGCCCACGTCTCGGAAACGGATAAAATTACAAATTCCGAACACGCATTAACTCACGAACTCACTCGAATAAGAATCATCAAAATCTGACGTCTAAATCTCCCTAAATCCTCAGATTTCTACTTGGGGAAGTTCATCCCAATTTCATGGGTTTTCATCCAGTTTCATTGATTATATTGAGGAAATTGATAGATATTAATGGTATACAAGTGAATTAAGGTTAGGAAACGTTACCTATGAATATCCTCTTCGAAACCCACTGAAAATCGCCAAAACCCGAGCTCTAAATCGTTTTTTGGAGTTACGAATTTCAAACCCTCGGATTTTGTATAAATAGCCCAAGGATTCCGCACCTGCGACCCTTGGACTGCACCTTCGGTGCCGCACCTGCGGAAATTCCATCACAGGTGCGGAAAGTCGCTTAACAGGGCTGGGGCCGCACCGGCGGTCACTTGGCCGCATCTGCGATCCCGCACCTGCGGAACCCAGACCGCACCTATGACCACTGGCAGCCCCCACCTAAAATCCACACCTGCGAGCCTAACCTCCACACCTGCTTGTCCTCACCTGCGGTTCCCCGTCCGCAGGTGCGAAACACCAGAACCAGCAATGGTTTAGCTGTTCTCTAAGTCCCAAAAATACCCGTCAGGCATCCGAAACATCCCCGAAACCCCCCGAGATCTCAACCAAACCTACCAACCAGTCCTAATACTTCATTAAAACTTAGTCGAGCCTTCAAAACACATATCATAACATAAAAATCATCAATCATGCATAGATTCAAGCCTAAGAACTTATTAAATTTCCAAAATTCACATCTGATGCCGAAACACGTCAAAACGTATCCGAATGACCTCAAATTTTACACACAACTCATAAATGACACAACGGACCTGCTGTCACATCCATAATTCCATTCTGAGCCCGATATCAAAATCTCACCTATCGGCCAAAATCGCCAAAATTCTAACTTTCCCAATTCAAGCCTAAATCTACTACAGACCTCAAAAACATATTCTGAACACGCTCCTAACCCCGAAATCACCCAACGGAGCTAACGGAGTCGACGGAACTCCATTCCGAATCCGTCTTCACACAGTTCCAACTACGGCTCGATTTCTAAAGCTAAATTTCACATTCATGGACTATGTGTCAAAAATCCCTCCGAATTTCACCACCCAACATTCCGACAAGTTCCAAAGGCATAGATGGACATGGGAGAAGCAGTTATTAGGGTATCGGGGCGCTAACTCTCAAAATAACCGACCGGGTCGTTACAGACTCAGTCATCAATCTCTCCATTCTCTCGGGCTCTCAGAAATCATGAAAAATAGCCCAGACAGTAATAATATGATGTATCAATCAAGAATAGTAGAGACTGATATGTGATATTCAAATGAATACTAGGGCTGAGTACAAATAAAATATACCAGGTAAATTGACCTATAACACGACCTCTATGGGTCCCAACAGTACCAATACATGGCCTAAGCATGATCTCTAACGAGATTCACAATCAATTATGTATAACGCATGAAAAGCTAACAACAAGTTTGTTCAAGTTCCAGTTTCACTAGACCAAGTCTCAATTACCACGGTGCACGCTCACACGCCCGTCACCTAACATGTGTGTCACCTCCAAACAATCATATAATACAAATATATGGGATTTCATACCCCTAGGACAAGATTTAAAACTGTTACTTACCTCAATCCGAGCAAAACTCTATTCCAAAATGACTTTGCCTCTCGAATCGGTCTCCAAACATCCTAAATCTAGCCACAAGAAGTAAAATACAATTAATATAGGCTAAAGGGATCAATTCCATAAGAAAAATACTAAATTATAGCCAAAAATCCGAAATTAGCTCAAACATGGCCCCGAGCCCACATCTCGAAATCCGATAAAAGTCATAAAACCTGAAATCACATTCACTCACGAGTCTAACCATACCAAATTTACTCAAATCTGATAACAAAATCCCATTCAAAAATTCAACTTAAGAACTCTTCCTCATTTTACCCAATTTTCCCCTGAAGGCATAATCATGGAATTTGGCCAAAATTTGATAGAAATCACTTACCCCAAACACCCATGCAAGAATCTCTCCAAAAATTGCCTTCTCCCAGATGCACCTTCATCGCAAACGCAATCTTCCTCTCGCGTTCGCGTAGACCAATCTGCCTGCCTCTCAACTTAACTCTTCGAGAACATAACGACAGCTTCTCGAACGCGAAGCTTTGCCAACATCACTCTATGCGAACGCGTCCTGCCCCTCGAATGCGTAGACCAAGGGCTTGGGGTCCTCAGCTATCTCAGGATCTCTTTGCGAACGCGACACCTCACCCTCGTTCGCGATGCACACAGAGCCGTACCTTCGCGTTCGTGCCCAACTCTTCGCGAACGGGGAGAACAAAACCTTGTCATCTCACCAACACCCTTCACAAATGCGAGGCTCCTCTTGCGAACGCATAAGAGGAAACCAACAGAAATACACCAACAGATATCAGCCAACAACCAAAGTCCAAAAATGATCTGTTAACCCTCTGAAACTCACCCGAGGCCCCCGGGACCTCAACCAAACACATCATGAGGTCCCAAAACATCATACGAACTTAGTCTAACCCTCAAATCACCTTAAACAACATTAAATTACGTATTACACACGGATTCAAGCCTAATGAACTTTGAAATTTCCAAATTCTACAATCAACGCCGAAACCTATCAAATCACGTCTGATTGACCTCAAATTTTGCACACAAGTCATAAATGATACCATGAACCTGCTTCAACTTCCAGAAATTTGATCCGACCCGATATCAAAAATTCCACTCCCGGTCAAACTTTCCAAAATTCGAACTTTTGCCATTTCAAGCCTAATTCTACTACGGACCTCCAAATCACATTCCAGACACGCTCCTAAGTCCAAATCACCTAACGGAGCTAATGGAACCATCAAAATTCAAATTCGAGTTCGTTCACACATAAATCGACATCCGGTCAACTTTTCCAACTTAAGCTTTCAATTAAGAGACTAAGGCCTCATTTTGTTTTTTTAAAGGTTAAGACATCTCAATCTGAATACACATCTGATGATCAAGATGTGTATTATGATTAATAAATCCAAATCTGAATACATATCTGAATATTAAGATCTGTATTAAGATCTGAATACTAAATGATTAAGAATATTTGATTTTCAATATCTCAATGTATAAACTATTTTTATTTGAAAATTAGTAAACATAAAATTTAATTGAAATACTAATTAATCTAATATTTTATCAATAAATTATATAATCTTTTAATATATAGTAGTTGCTGGTGGTGATGGCTAACAGCGGTGCTTGTGAATGTCGACTAGAGGTGGTGGTTGGTGGTAGGTTTGATTGATGGTGGTGGTTCAGGGTAGTAGCTAGTGGTGATTAGTAGTGGTGACGATTATGATTGAGGATGGTGGTGGTAAGTGGTGATAGTTAATAATGGCGGGTGGTGGTGGTAGTTTTCATTGAGGAAGGTGGTGGTGGGTGGTGGTAGTTTATAATGATGGGTAGTGCCGGTTATGGTTGTCGATGGTGATGGAGTGGCTAGTACTGGTAGTTGAGGTGGATGAGTGTTTGTGGTTGAGAATGATGGTGGTGAGAGTGGTGCGGATGGCAGGTGGTGGTAGTCGATTATGGTGACGGCTATGATTGAGAATAATGGTGGTGATGGTGGTTGAGTATGGTGGTAGGATAATAGTAGGCAATGGCGACAAATAATAATGAATATTGATCATAGCATCTTAATGAAATTAAGTCTCTGTTATGGATCTTAATCATACAGACGCATTAAGTGGTTGTGAAGTAAAAAAAACAAACACACTTAATAATTAAGATCCGAATAATTAAGATTCAGAATTTAAAACAAACGCACTTAATGTCTAAGATCTGAATGATTGAGGCATAAGTATCTCAATTCACTCTTGACCCAAACCAACTATCCCGATAAGTCATGTAACAGCTAAAGAACACAAAAGAAGTAGAAAATAGGGGAACGGGGCTACGACTCTCGAAACGACCGACAGGGGCGTTACACGAAAGCTTAGGCTTTATATTTAATGCCACCTGATAGTCGTGGTGACAACTTTTCCCCTACGGAATGTCTCTCACGAACCTGAGTTGTCAGGCCGGCTGGCCAAATGGGCAGTTGAAATTAGTGAATTTGATATTGAGTATAAGCCCAGGACTGCGATCAAATCATAATTTTTGGTCCATTTTATGGCCGATTTTAGTCCCGGACTACTCCCTTTGGCTACCAAAGAAGCGGTGATGGTGTTGGAAACAACGCCGTAGTTTAGACCTTGATCACATATGGAGTTTCCAATGTGAAAGGGTTCGGGCTCGGGGTGGTCCAAATCACGCCTTTGGGAGAAACCCTAAGGGAGGCCATAAAGCTATTTCTTTAACTAACGATGAACCCGAGTGTGGGGCATTAATTGCAGAACTCGAATTGGCCCGGGGACTTGGCATATGCGACAGCACAACGATTATCCGGTCCGCGAAATGAGCGCGAAAAGTGGTTCTGGGAACTGGGTTGGTCTGCTTCACTCTACGGCCATTATGCGGCCCACAGACCTATTCTGTGATCGCATAATGCGCTGCAAAACCTCCATCCGCAAAGATACAAGGATGATTATGCGACCAAAGTGCGTCCCACGTAACGGTTATGCAGTCGCACAATTGGCCGCAGAATTTACCTCAAAATTGGCCAAAAAGGTTGCTTTACTCTACGGCCATTATGCGGCCCGCAGAGTGATTATGCGGACACATACTGGGCCGCAGAAAATCCTAATTCTGCAAAAATATTTCCTTCAACTCCTAGTGTACTGTTCAATCCAAAAAGTCTGAACCGCGGTTCGCAAGCTCGCTGCGAAGAATTTCTACTATTATTGACCTCTACGCCTACTTCGGCATCACAGGGTCCCGGTTTTAGGAAAAACTTTACGGGGCCTTACAATAAAAGCAGGACGGAGTTAAGTGCAAAGAAGTTAAGAAAGCTTACAAAGTTGTTAGAAGTGAAAGAAGAAGAATGAGGCGTATAAGTAAAGGTATAGGCAGCTAAAGTCGTGGCGATGATTACCTTGAGAACTGGCGAAACTATTGCTAAATCATGGAGTAACACGTATTCGGGGTATTAAATGCGAGGAGACGTGCGTCTTATCAAGCGTCAAAAACTTTTAAGAAGGGTTCAAAAAAAATTCCGCCAAGAAAGGAATCTTCACCATCTTCCCGGTGACACAAAAATGTGCCACCGAAAATCATGGGGACTATCTGTGTAGGATATAATCGGTTTATATTAAATGCTCGAATGATTACATGACAAGTGAAACCAGAGACGGACGGAAGATGAAGCGAGTGGAAACCAAGACCGAGGATAATAACTTCGGTTAGTATCGGGTTGATCTCGAAGGGAACGCAGCCAACGGAAGCGAACGAATATTTTTTTCATCGTATGGAATTTAATGGAGAAAATTACTTCGTATTGAATATGCAGACGTTTTAAAGAATTTTGGCATTCATGGCCTGTCGTTACATATTCATCAATGGCCTCCATTATTGTCATTTAAGTGGGGCTTGATCCTAGGATCTTGTTCCCTAGGTATAGCTATAAAACAGAATTGAACAACTATTGTAACATACGAAAATCTCTAACAAAACTTACGTTACACATCACTCTCAAGCGAAATAATACTTTATTTTTTGTCTAATATTGTTCTTATCGTTGTTTTCGGAAACCTTGCTCGGAATGAGACCACTTGCTATCTATTTCGATTTCAACGTTAAGTCTTATATTTTCATTTAGTATATTCATCATTTTTTAGATCAAACCAGTTCGCTTGTCTATAAATTATGCAATAAATTCAAATATGCCGTTTTACGGATAAATACTCATGTGAGTAGCCTTTTGCAGCAAGCATGTGTAATGATAATATGGAGAAGTATATCATGCCATTTTCAACCATTAAAATGTAATGAATACAGGTGTTGAGAAAAAAAATTAATAAACATTGAATCGGTTGAGATTATATTGACTTTCAATGGCCAAGTGTAGTTTATGGTGGGTGCCTCCGACTTGTAAAATTGGATAAGCGTCGTCCCAATATTGACTTTTCAATATAGAACGCCAGCCAAAACATTACTATTATTAGCAACTTTTGTTGACTTATTCTTCCCTTGAATATATACTTTTCAATACTTGACCTTTAGGAATTAAGCGTGTCAACGAAACTTCGCGGTTTAATCTGTAAGTGAATCGCCTTTATCTTTTCAAGCTAAGAAGTATGATATAAATAGGGCATAACTCGTTTTGCCTTTGCACATCCACAGGACACACAAGAAAAAAGAGAAAAGAAACATAAAAGGAAGAGGAAGAAGAAAACGAATTAATTAGATCATATCAAGAAAGTAACTGCAGAACAACTAGCTGCCAAGGAATTAATGAAGAAGAATGTGAAGGTTGTGATTGTACTTTCTGTCATTTGCGTCCTCCTAACATCTGTCATTTGCGTCCTCCTAACATCTGCCGTTGCTCGAAGAGGAGGACTGGGGGAGGCAGCGGTAGCGGCGGCATCGGTAGAGGAGCCGGCGTAGCTGGTGCGTCTCGTAGTTCTAGTAGCAGCAGCAGTAGCGGTCCAGCCATCACCTCAGGGTGGTCTTGCTTTGCCATTTCTCTATTTACTTCTCATTCTTTTACTTCTATATTAACTCCTACTTATATAAATTTGATCAGCGGTGTATTTACATATTCTTTTTACCACATGTAATAATATTAATTCTTTTGTACAATACTGAACATGGAAATGATATAGTTCAATTATATTCGATTTAAGATGTGATCATAACCTACTTTCTTTCTATTATCAGTAAGATAACACTAGTTGTGTTAAGAAATACAATACATTATGTGTATGTTCACTACTCAAATATAACTCCAACAACTCTTCTAGACATATGCGTCGCATGTGTATGTATCGAGTCACGTATATACATGTGAAATTGTTATATTTTGATTTATCAGGTAAGAATGAACAGTTAAATAGGAGTAAAACTCCATTTTGATTGTCATAAAATCATTCCGATCTCCCAAAACAATAGAATGCGATAGATGTAGCAAAATCCTTGTCAAGTTCTAACAACTGTTTGAGCCGAAAAGTCATGTCATTTGACACTTCTGAAGAGAAAGCTTCATAGTCAAATGCTGTTTCGCGATGAATCTCTTTGAGTGGATGACGCTCCGAGACTTGCATAAATTCTTGAACACGTACCAAATAAGCGACTGTATCTACGAATCGTTCTGGTAAAGTAATACATACACCATCTTCACTCCCAACTCAAAAGTTAAAACACACAAAAGTGTTGGAATTGATTTTTAATCCTCCCCCCCCCGCGCGCGAGACATCTAGTGCATGCCTCCAAACAACTAGACCAACGTGGACAAAACTTTGCTTTTCTGCATATTTTGTTGCCCTCCTCAATGTGGACTGTTTGTGCTTGCTGCTTCTGAACATCTTTTGTAGAGTGGAAGTTAATAGGAAAAAGAAAAGGAGGTGAAGGGCAGATAATTAGAAATTGTAGGCTTAATCATGTAACATGTGCCCGCAGCTGAAAATGATCAAATAAAAGAGCGATAGAAGCACCTGTTTGGAAAGGTTGAAGATGTATTTTATGTGCAGAAAAAGATGAATCGTATTAGAGAAACAAAAGTGTTTGTAGGGGTTCAACTTTTGATATGGATGAACTGGAATGGAGCTTTGGTATCTGCGCTTGGAAGGTAATCTAAAAGGAAAAGTAGGTCGACACAAATTGTACAAGGAAATCTCCCGCAGGAAAAGTGGGTGCAATGCAATAAGCAGCTCATATGATTATCCTTTTGCAGCAAGAATGTGTAATCACAATTCACAATATGGAGAACTATATCATGCCTATATCATGCCATTTACAACCTTAACAATGTAATGAATACAGGTGTTGAGAAAAAATTAATAAACATTGAATCGGTTGAGATTATACTTTTGTTATCTATGTAATTGCCTCCGTGCATTCTCCACATTCGATGGCAGCACATAAAGCCTTCCAGATGGGTGCTAACATCTTCACTGGCGGACGCAATTCCTGGAAATAATATTTGAATACAGCAGATTGTGTAAGCAAGAGAAAACAAACTAATATTCTCTACCAAGTCCTGTGCGTTGAGTATAAGTCCTCCATTAGTTTGTTCTACTCTTATATTACAAAGAAAAGGAAACAGGTTTAGAAACTACAGAAAGGGAATTTTCATTTTGAAATGTCAAATATAATTTATTACCAAGGTACAAATATTAAGGTCGCCATGGATTTGTAAAATATATACAGCAGGGAGCATAAATTTCACCTTGAAAACTAGCATAAGTTCTTCTTCCCCCCGAATAATCAAAGACAGACTCCAATAACAGGTAACTGGCGTGACACATTCAGTCAGCACTGGTTTCAAAATCCTGCTAATGGGGACAAACTGGCGAACTGTTTTCCCACTGTAATAAAAAGAGCTGAATCAGAATTTTATTTAGAAAACAAACACAAAAACAGGACTAATTAGAAGATTCTCAGATCAGATACAAAAAGTTTAACAATAGTGCCCTCATGGTTCATGGACAATGTGTCATCAAAATATATTTAAGCTGTTCTAATAAATTAATCACTTTTCACTTGAACTCGTGAAAGATTTAGCATCCACTCTTATCAGGAAAATTACTTGAGCAGCGCACACAGAGATGGGTACGCACAGAACGAAAATACTACACTAAATACCTTTGCTGGTTTCCATAATGGTAGCTGCCTCATCTCAGGAAAAAGATTCAGAAACAAGTAGCCATAAGCACAACAATCTTTAAAAAAGCAGACGCAAAATGATAGATCTATGCCCAGAATATCTGACAAGCTATATGATTTTAAAAGCATCTTTCAGATGCCCAGTAGAGAACAATAATATTGTACAACTAACTTAAGCAAATAGCAAAGCATTCACCTCTACAATAGAAGCAGTAAGTACCTTCCGTACTGAGTCTCAAGTTGAACTCCAAAAGCAGGCAGAATTAGAACAGACTCTGTAATATGCAAAAACAATCAGCATGAAACACGTGTCAATAAATTCCAATTGATAATAGTGTCTTCAAATGTTATTTTTAATGTTATTTTTAAGACGAAGAAGATGCCCGAAGAATGGAGGTGGAGTACGATGGTTCCTCTTTACAAGAACAAGGGTGATATCCAAAATTGCAACAATTATAGGGGTATCAAGTTGTTGAGTCACACTATGAAGCTTTGGGAGAGGGTGGTGGAGGCCAGGGTGAGGAGGTGTTTGTCTATTTTCGAGAATCAATTTGGATTCATGCCCGCGTTCGACTACGGAAGTGATTCATCTGGTAAGGAGATTAGTGGAGCAGTACAAGAAGAGGAAGAAGGATTTGCATATGGTGTTTATTGACCTTGAGAAAGCGTACGATAAAGTCCCGAGGGAGGTGCTTGGAGGTTAACGGCGTTCGGTAGCGTACATTAAGGTGATTAAGGATATGTATGATGATGTTAAGACTCGGGTGAGGACGGTGGGTGGTGACTCGGAGCATTTCCGTGTGATGATGGGGTTGCACTAGGGATCGACTCTTAGCCCATTTTTATTTGCCTTGGCGATGGATGTACTGTTGCGACACATCCAAGGTGAGATGCCTTGGTGCATGCTATTTGCCGATGATATAGTGTTGATTAACGAGACGCGAAGCGGAGTCAACGTGAGGTTGGAGATTTGGAGGCAGACCTTGGAGTCTAAAGGTTTCAAACTGAGTCGAACCAAGACAGAATACTTGGAGTGCAAATTCAGTGACGGGACCCATGATGCAGACGTAGAGGTTAAGCTTGATGCTCAAGTTATCCCCAAGAGAACGAGTTTTATGTATCTCGAGTCTATTATCCAGGGTAACAGAGAGATTGACGAAGATGTCGCACATCGCATCGGAGCGGAATGGATGAAGTGGAGGCTCGCTTCCGGTGTTTTATGTGATAAGAATGCGTCGCCAAGACTTAAGGGTAAGTTTTATAGCGTGGTGGTTCGACCGGCTATGTTGTATGGGGCTGAGTGTTGGCCAGTCAAGAACTCCCACGTGCAGAAGATGAAAGTAGCGATGAGGATGTTGAGATGGATGTGTGGGTGTACCAAGAGAGATAGGATTAAGAATGAAGCTATCCGGGACAAAGTGGGAGTAGCCTCCGTGGAGGACAAGATGCAAGAGTCGAGGCTGAGATGGTTCGGACATGTTACGAGAAGAAACATTGATGCTCATGGAGAGTTTGAGAAGAGGTCGAGGTAGGCCTAAGAAGTACTAGGGAGAGGTAATTAGACAGGACATGGCGCTGCTTCAGCTCACTGAGGACATGACCCTTGAAAGGAGGGTGTGGAGGTCGATGATTAAGGTAGAAGGTTAGTGGGTAGTTTTTAGTTGTTCACCATAGTCTTAGTAGCATGCATATCCTTTCATATTCTTAGACTTTATTACATTATGGGTTTTATTCGCCTCAGGTATTGTATTCCATGTTTCTATTATGTGATACTATTTATCCTTTATCTCTCCCTTTTTTCTTTTCTCTTCCTTCTTTCTTCCTTCCTTGCTTTCTTCTTCTTCTTCTTACCCTTCCTAAGCCGAGGGTCTATTGAAACAGCCTCTCTACCTGCATTAGGTAGGGGTAAGTTCTGCGTACAGACTACCCTCCACATACCCCACCTGTTTGGATCATACTGGGTTTGTTGTTGTTGTAATAGTGTCTTCTACTATTCTACCTTCTACATATGGAAAGAAGTAAAAAACCAATAGATCTTCCACAAAATAAGTGAGCATTTATTTAAGAGAATACTGCTTCGTTACTTCAATGAAGTTAAGAATGTGTTGTACATGAACTGCTATGTAATATGAAAATTCCAAATAAAGGGGAATGTCAGTTTATAGAACGGGTATGACACCGGTAATGTTATATTAACGTGATGCATCGAACATCTAAGGCCCAACATATCCACAAGATGAGCACCACAGAAATACGGATTTTAAGATAGATGCGCGATGGTAGAAGATCGAATAAGATGAGAAATGATTGCATTAAATAACGAATGCAAATCGCAAAGATAAATAATAAAACGACGGAAGTTTGTTTGAGATGGTTTGTCCATGTCCTACGTCAACCTCTAAATGCACCTTTCTATAGGTGATACTATGTTGCCTTAAGGTGCTATAAGGGATATAAAGGACAAGGTAGATCTAAAATTACATCTAGGGAAATTGTCACAAAAGACTTACAACCTCTAGGAACAAATTCGAACTTAACTAAGAATATAGCACAATAGAAGCAATGGATCCATATAGGTGATACCAACAAGTTGAGATAAAGGTCTACTTGTTGTGTTTGCACTTATGTTATTTTCGGGGAAGGAGTAAGGGTAATTCACAAAACCTCTAGTTTCAAGAAAACCTCTAATTTGCCTTTAAGGACAATTCTCTTACCAGATTTTAATCAAAATAGTCTCGAATAGATCAAATATATAAGGAAAAAGGTCCAAAAATGCCCTTGTGGTTTGCGAAATGGTCTACTTTTGCCCTCTGTTTAAACTTTAAAGTCGGGGCAACTATGTCATCGCCGTTACAAAACTGGCACACATTTGCCCTTATTTTCCAACTCAGCTAACGGCATCATTACAGATGTTGGATCATCTTATTTCCAGTAACATTTCCTTTTAGCATGGAATATCTATGTTCAACAAGAGATAGCCAACTGACTAGTTGAAGCTTGCAACAAGCAAGAACTGAAATACACACACACACATTTAAATGTACTATTTTTTATAAACACATTTAGATGTACATATATGTATACATGCACACCCACATACATACACATGTTAGTATTATATTTCCACGGGCCCCAAAGGGGTGCCTCTGGAAACCAAGGTTCCAATCATAACAGAGGTGACACACATATTGGATAAGTAAAAACAAGAAGATGAAATATTGTTCAGATAATCCTCAAGCGCAAGGGAAATGCAATATGATCCCGAGATCGCCAGACAATGATTATCGAACTTTAGTCGATTGTTTACAAGAAACAAGAACATTATAGCTACAATCGGTAGAGCAAATATTATTTTTGTATTTCTGTGGTACCATATAGAAATCTATGTTGTGCATGGAATTTGTTAGGTTTGAGCCTGATTAAACTTTAAACATAATGTAAAACCACTACCATATTAGTATTACTATTACGTTGTGTAATAGATAATGCTTCATTTATAGAAAGCAATCGTAAGGTGAATGGTTTCTTATCCAAGGAACAAGTGAAGTTACTGATTGAGAGGTGTATGAAATATGAAATGAGGTTCTGGTCTCAGATTTTGACCATCTTGCACAATGTGCATCAATACAAAGGGCAATGGCAGTGACTGCCCACTGAAGAAACTTCAAAGCATCCCATGTAACTTATATTATATTCTGATTTAGCTCAAGAAAGAATGGCGATCTGGAAAACGCACATTATAAGCTGCACATAAAGTAAAGTCACAGAAGTTAAAACGTGCTCACCTTTCTTAACTGGCTTCTTTAGAAATAACCTAATGAGCAATGCCATGATAACTAAGCTCCAAATATGCAGAGTATCTAGCTTTCCCTGCATTTTAAAAGCTTCACCGAGTTAAACATAGTAATACTTTTACCACAAATTAGGTATCTTACATAATTTAGAGAATTCTAATTTATCTTAAAAGACGAATTATTTAGTAATGGAAAGAATGAAATGGACATATTAGTTTGAGATTGAGAAGCAGCTGATTGATACTGATAGTGGCAAGTGAATAAAGGTATAAAGACGGAGACCTGGCGGAATAAGAGGAAGGAGGGATAGGCAAAAAGGAGAAGAGTAAAGAGGCATAAATTGGAACCCTTTTCTCTACTCCTTCGAACCACAATATGGTGGGCGTCAATGGCTTCAGGTGGGCCTTTACCCAATTCGTGTACGTATGTGTATTTCCCTTCTGCTATGGCCGATGCCTCCTCCGCCATGCCACTCTCCCGCATCAACGAATTTGGAGATTTGATTAGAACAAAACGGGTTGATCCGAATTCCGAACCCAAACCAAACCTACCTTATTACTACTACTAGTATATCTTACTTCTTTTCTTTTCTTTTCTTTTCTTTTTTTAATTAATAAGGGAAAGTAAATAAATACCCCTCGTTTGCAGCTCCAAATCTAATTAGTATGGGCTAAATATTTAGCGTCCTCAATGTTTACATCAGATCACCTTTTTTACCAACACCAATTTTAAGAATTTTTATAGGCGTTTGGACAGTAAAATTCCAAAAAATGTGACAAAAATTTTTAAATAAAAATGGTATTTCAAATTTAGAGTTGTGCTTGAAACATAAAATTCAGTTGGATTGTTTTTGAAGTTTAGTGAGTGATTTGAGTGAAAATTTTGAAAAATAACATTTTGGAATTTTTTCAATTTTCGAAAATTAATGTATCAAGTGAAAATTAAATTTTTTATGAAGAAACGCTGATTTGGAGAAAATGTGAATCTTTTTTAGAAAATAGGAAAGAAAAATTTATGTCCAAACGGGCTCTTTGTATGTCATGCGCCTATTAGATTTTGCCACATAATTTTTGTGTGCTATTCTATTTTTCATGTTCATTTATTATTATATACCATCTTCTTTTATAATCAACCACTACTAAATAACCAAACTACCACCGGAACTCCACCGTCAGAAAACACCATAGCGAGGAGCCTCATTAGAAATCTACGGCTCCACCATTTCAGCATGCAAATTAATTTGAATTTAATTAATTTTTGGTTTACGGGCGGCTTAGGCCTAGCATCGGTCAAGCCTCAAGGGCCAACGAACTAATTTATAAGCCTCGCGTAAAATGGCGTGGGGTAGCCACTATTTAAGGTGGTATTTATTTTTTATCCAGCAATTCTAATGTTGAGCAAAAATAGCCACTGCTCTATTAAAATTAATATAAAAAGATGTTTTTACCCTTTCTTCCATTGCTTTTCTTCTCAAAGCTTCGCTTCTCACTCTGCATTGAATACATTGGCTCTAGTTTCTTGATTAAGAACTAAACAAGCTGGGCGTGGCTCTTGCAGAGGAAGTTAGTTTATTTAATCTATAATTTCGAAATATTGCAGGCACAACAGTTGGCGTTTGCTCAACTACAAAGCCAGCAAAAGACCCCGAGCACTGTCGCTCCACGGGTGGCTCCTCGAGTCGAGCCGGTCCCGGAGAAATCGAGCAACAAGGGATCGGCGACCGATCCATCCATCATAAAAATGCTCGAGGACCTCACCGAGAGAATCGAGTCGGGGAAAAAGAATATAGAAGCAAACGACAAAAAGGTAGAGACCTACAACACGAGGGTCGACCAAATTCCGGGTGCATCCCCGATTCTAAAGGGCGTGGATTCGAAAAAGTTCGTACAAAGACCTTTTCTTGCGAGCGCGGCCCCAAGCCCATCCCGAAAAAATTCAGAATGCCTGACCTAGCAAAGTACAACGGGACTTGGATCCCAACGAGCACATCACCGCCTACACTTGTGCTGTGAAGGGGAATGACTTAAAAGAGGACGAGATCGAATCCGCCCTGTTAAAAAAGTTCGGGGAAACACTGTCGAAGGGAGCCATGATGTGGTACCACAACCTTGCCCTTAATTCGATAGATTCGTTTGTCGTGCTGGCAGACTCTTTCATAAAGGCGCACGCCGGAGCCATCAAAGTCGCGACCAAGAAGTCGGAAGTCTTCAAAATAAAGCATAGGGAGAGAGAGATGTTGCGGGAATTCGTATCTCGCTTACAAATGGAGCGAATGGAGTTGCCGCCAGTATCCGACGATTGGGCGGTACAGGACTTCACTCAAGGCCTGAATGAACGGAGCTCGATAGCCTCAAAGCAGCTGAAACAAAACTTGGTTGAATACCCTGTCGTAACCTGGGCAGATGTACACAACCGATACCAATCAAAAATCAGGGTCGAAGATGACCAATTGGGAGCCCCTTCGGGTTCGGTATACCCCAACAGGCTCCTGACGAAGGAGTCAAGAATGAGCAAGGAAAGATACTAATCGTACCTCGAGGATCGGTGACACGCCCCTAGGCGAAATATACCCCATAACGATCGAAGGGCGGACCGAGGTCACAACCCTCGGGGACTCGTGAGCTAGATCGGTTACGATCGGTCCACAGGACCAGCAGAGGCGCCCCGACTATCAGAATACAAATTCAACGTCGACGCTTCAGAAATCGTATCAGCCATAAGTAAGATCAAGGATACTAGATGGCCGAAGCCCGTACTATCAGACCCGTCACAAAGAAATCACAACCTAATGTGCGAGTTTACAACACGCACGATCACATAACCGAGGACTGCAGACAACTCAGAGAAGAAGTAGCTCGGTTAATCAACAAAGGACATCTTAGGGAGTTCCTCAGTGACTGAACTAAAACCCAAATTCGGGAAAGAGAGGCGAACAGGAAGGACGAGACAGGGGAGCCACAACACGTCATCCACATGAACATTAGAGGGATTGACACTCCACAGGAACCGGTCCTCAGGCGAACAAAGATATCCATCACCAGGGAAAAACGGACTCGAGGATACATGCCCGATGACGCCCTCACATTCAGTGACGAGGACTCGAGACCTTGTCTCAACCTCACAACGACGCTCTGGTAATCTCTTTTCTTGTAAATGCATTTCAAATTAAACGTGTACTTGTAAATCCAGGTAGCTCGGCCAACATAATCAAGTCAAGGGTGGTAGAGCAACTCGGGTTGCTCGAACAGATCGTGCCTGCCACTCGGGTTCTAAACGGATTCAACATGGCAAGCGAAATGACCAAGGGAGAAATCACCATCCCGGTCAACATGGTCGGCACAATCCAAAATACCAAATTTCATGTCATCGACTGGGACATGAGGTACAACGCCTTGGTCAGAAGGCCGTGGATACACTGCATGAGAGCAGTACCATCAACCCTCCATCAAATGATGAAGTTTCCCTTGAAGGAGGGAATAAAGACGGTATACGGGGAGTAGCACGCCACAAAGGAAATGTTCGCGGTACACGATGTGGCACCAACAACGACGCTCACCGCACCAAAAGAACCGAGAGACAAATAGAAGACCGAGCGGCCATAAGAAGCCACGCCCCTAGCCACCAAAGTAAAGGATCGTGTCGCGTCCTTGGAGGAGCAGGCAAAGATAACACACAACCAAAACTGGAGCGCTACAGCAGTCGAGGTATGACTATCCCCTTTTGTTTAGTTAAGTTTGGTGCTAACTTGTGCGCAGATACCCAGCAAGGGGGAAGTGAGGCGTCTCCCGGTTCGAGGACCCCAGGTTTTAAAGCACGCGTTGCACTCTTTTCCTTCGGTCGGATTTTGTCCCGAAAAGGGTTTTGCCGGTAAGGTTTTTAACGAGGCAGCACATGTACGCTACTTGGGGAAAGCTCAAAGAAGTATTCAAGGCCTCACTCCAATCAGCCTCAAATACTGGGGGGCATCACCCCGGGAGGTCACCTTATCGAATAAGTCAGAGCAAGCCGAGGAGGGATCCCAAGAGAAAACTATATACCGGGCCAAACGGTCGAATGAACCGTGTCCTCATAGAAGGACCAAATCCTCAACAGACGAAACATGTGTATTTATATTAAACAATGAAAGGATTGTTTTTTGCCGTCGAAACAATTTGTGATTCGAAGAAGTTTCCATTTTTAGAGGAAGCCCCCAAAGTTGTCTCGGGGACTGCCGTCAAAACCTGAGGTAGTAAGATCCCAAGTGGGTAACCTCAGGCATGATCGAAGTCATAAGGCTTCGAGTATGGCACAACCAGATCATACGATCCCGACTTCAAAGCCAAGGTTATATATTCGAACTTGTAAGACCCCTAAAAAGGTGTACTCTCGAATATAGATGTCAAGGATACGATACTCGGGATTAAGGGCTACGGCCAAACACGAATGACTTCGGTCGATAAGGCTACGACCAAATTAAAGCGATCAGGGATGCCCGACTATCGCCATAAAATTAAATCCTTTGTAATTATTTTGGAAAGAATCGGTTAAATCATGTTACCTTTAGTGTAAGCAAGAGTTTCGAACATTTTCATGTCGGATCGTAAGAAAGATATTCGAACATTTTCGTGCCGGCTCGTAAGAAAGAGTTTCGAACATTTTCATGTCGGATCGTAAGAAAGAGTTTCAAACATTTTCTTGTCGGCTCGTAAGAAAGAGTTTCGAACATTTTCATGTCAGCTCGTAAGAAAGAGTTTCGAACATTTTCATGTCGGCTCGTAAGAATGAGTTTCGAACATTTTCATGTCGGCTTGTAAGAAAGAGTTTCGAACATCTTCATGTCGGCTCGCAGGGAAAAGCCTCCCGGGGCGCCCGTTCGTCACGACTCGTAATCGAGGTTCTTTTAAACCATCGAAGAGTCGGGCGAACACGAAAAACTTCAAATAAATCTTTAAGCAATAGAAGATATAGCCATGCTAAAAACTGGTTCAAAATTGAATCAAAAGAAACCCAAGGGTGAATATCCTCGAGCCGAAGCCCGACTCGAGAACTAAAAACCCGGGACAGGTTAAATTGAAAACTCCTAAGAGCAAACATATCGGGGCCTAAGGGCCGACGTCAAAGAGCCTAAGGGCCGATTAAAGGATGCCCTGACTCTGTGATCGAGGTCCTAAACTCAAAAGTAGCAGCTCCAAGTCGATCGGCCGCCAACATGCACTAAAATCGGGAACCCAGGGAAAAACAAACACAAGCAAACCGAATGAACGAAGATTATCATATATATCCACTAATACACTTACAAATTCCCCCAGCAAAAGATTTATGCAAGAACGAAGTCTACTCTGCTCCCGGGACCAGTTCCCCTGAAGGTCCTTGAGGAAGAATTGGGCATCGATCTCATCCGCTTTAGCCTGCTTTATCTCTTCCGAAAGGTCAAAACCGCGGGCGTGTATCTTCTCGAGGGTTTCCTTGTGGGATCTACACCGATCATGTTCCTTGCTTCTTCTCTCCTTATCAAAGGCTTCTCTTAGCTCAGCCCGGGTATCAGCAACATCCATCAGGTAAACGACTACTTTCTTAGTTTCTTATCAGCCTTTGCTCGCGCCTCTTCAGCTTCGGCTCGAGCGTCAATAGCTTCGGCTTTCATCCGTAACATATCGGCTTCGAGCCTCTCTACCCGACTCGTTAGTACCGAGTTATCTTCCCGAACATTCCGAAGATGCACCTCAAGGGCGGAAACTTTAGCCAAAGCATTCTTATTAGCCTCAACATGGACGTCATTTTGAGCCCTAAGCCAAGTGCATTCGTGTTCGGCTTGACCGACTCTACCCCAGAGACACTCCAGGTCCTCCATCTTTTTCCGCAGCTGCAACACCATAACGTCAGATCCTAATAACAAGAGAAAGAACACACACGACACCAAAAATAGGAATCACCTATTCCGTGAGACGACCCTCGTAGCCACAGTTCCGACTCACCTCGTACCGAAGGCGTATCGGTTCTTTTGCATGTCTATCACTAAGGAGCCTGATGGATCTCTCCCCATCCAAAGCTTTCCGTAATTCGTATATGAGCTTATAAAAACCCGTAAAAGGCAAGTTTAGCTAAAAAATGGAAATAAAGAGTCGAGACATCGGCGACTCAAAGAATCTTACCGCAGAGCAGAATTATTGTGCGCCCTCAAAGGACGAACGAATATCTCCGGGGCTGGCCCCCTCCTCCGCAGACCCCCGAAAGGGAACTCGGTCATCAACGACCTCATTCCCATCCGATGGGCCTCGACCCCGAGCCTCTGTCGATGTACCTTCGACGTGGGAAGCTAACAGCGAGGAGCAGTCTTTCTCCCTCGAAGCGCCTTCACAAGGGCGATTAGGTGGAGACAAAGGAGAGGCTCCGTCACTACTTTTGCATCTCCGGGAAGGTCTTGCCTTGTAGCCAGCCTTCTCATCCACCAAAGGCTCTTTCCATTTGGTGCATTGCCATGGCCCCGAGGCCAGTAACTCCTTTCTCTCTCTTAGAGAGTCCGATCTCGCTCCCAGAAGCTCCTCGACACCTGCAAAGGGAAAAGTCAGCAAGGGGAACAACTGGCCCTCGAAGGACTAGAGCTCTATGGTACTCACCTTGGGGCCTGGCCTCCCACCTACCCTTCGACAGATCATGCCACTTACGTTCATCATGGGACGAACAGGCCATCAACCCCCGAATCCAACTCGCCAAGTCGGGGACTTCATGCGGTGACCACGAGGTCGCTGAGAAAGGGGAGAAAAATTATTTAGTGTGGAACCAGCATCCGCTCAGATAAACACAACAATAGCAAGAGTGTTCTACTTACGCTTAGTATTCCATTTCTCAAGAAACGACAAGAATTCCGCAGGGATGATGTCGGTGGTCCGAACTCGGACAAATTGGCCTGTCCACCCTCGATCTTCACTTTTCTCTCCCTTAAAAATAGAGGATCTGGAGGTTCGATGCAGCAGGGTGACTAGCCCCCTGTAGTGCATAGGTTGATACAACCGGATGAGATGGTCGAGGGTAAACTCAATTTCGGCCTTCTCCACAAAAAATCTGATAATAAGCACGATCCTCTAGAACGATGGGTGGACCTGTGCCAGGGTGACCTGGAATCTCCGACAAAATCCGAGGATGACCTTATCAAGAGGGCCCAATGTAAAGGGGAACGTATACACGTTCAGTAACCCTTCCACATGAGTCGTAATGTCCTCCCCTGAGGAAGGGACCTGCAGTACCACGTCTCTTCCCCATCCGCAATCTCTCCTCACCACTTCGAGGTGGTCTACGCCTATCAACAGTATGGGCTTTGATAAGCGGTCCCGACTATTATGAATATCGGAAGACCCCCCTGATGCAAGGCCATCCTTCAAAGCAAGATGTTCCGCGACTTGTTCGGCATAAACTGGCGGTGTACCGCCGGCCGAATGAGGAACAGAGGCAGGTCTTTCCTCTCCTTGGCCGACGGGTTCATACGCAGTAACAATTATTGTTGTAGATCAAGATAGGGGAGACCTAAAGCGAGAATACCCGGCTGAAATGACGAAGCGCTGAGTGTCGAAATAAGTTTATGAGGAAACAATTATTCTGTGGAGCAAAATCTCCAAGTAAGGGGCAGAAATGCGTATATATATAGAGAAAGCACTGGCTGCTCGCCTAACCTGAAGACCAATAAATTATAACCAACTCATTCATTTCTCCTTTTCCTCTTCGGGAAATGACCACCTACGTTGGCGCAGCCCGAGATAGTACCTAGTCTCGAGGGCCCCGCTATCCCAAGAACAGGCCTCGGAAAATTGATATTGAATCAGAAGGGAGTAACTTCACCAAAGGAAACTCAGAGGCAAAAAGAAAAGTCTTTATTTTTACAAAACTATATGCACAAAACCATGTTTTTTACAGTGGTGCCCTAAAGGGAAAGAGAAAACAGGACTATCCTTCGCCCTCGCCGTCGGTCGAGTCACGGGCAGAGTCGCTATCAGAGATTCCATACCATGAGGATGTGGGCGTTGTCTCTTCCTCCAAAGCCCTGGCCTCTTCGACCTCAGAACAAAAGCCAACACCCCAGGCACTTGCCTCTTCGAACGCCAACCTCCTAGCTTGGGCATGAGCGTGCTCGACAGCCTGTGCCAACTTCCGTGCTACCTCTTCAAATGTTTTTTTGGCCTAGTTATTTGCAGCAACAATGTTTTGCCTATATGATGAAATATGGCCTTCGGCCTCGGATTTGGCTGCAGACAGTCATGATATCTCCTCCTAGTCATTTTGGAGAAGGTCCTGGGTCGAAGTCAGATCGCCCCGCAGAAGATCCCTCTCCGACACTGCGGCCTCGATTCGCCCCCTCAACTCGAGGGCCTTGCTATCCTTAGCACCTGCCTCCTCTCGGAGTTTCCCCACAAGGGAGTTCTTTTGAAGTATCTGCAAAGGGAAAACTAAATCAGTAAAGTTGATTTGTGCGCATGTGATAGCAGACCCCACAAATACCATGCTACCTACTCGTTGAGACTAGCCCAAAGTGCCTGCAGCTCATCCTCCTTTTGAGCTAAGGAGACCTTTAATTCCCTTATCTCCGAGACATGCTTCCCGAGCTCCCCCTCACGGAAAATAAGCTCTCCGTTTAACTTGGAAAAAACCTGGTCGTACGCCTTCTTGGCCTGCCACATAAAAAGACGGTTAAGAAAGCATAGGTAAGGATTCAGGACGATTAATAGTGAGTTTGGAAAATTACCCGCTCCAGATTCCCCTCGGCCTCCTCAAAAGTGGCAGGGGCGTGGGGATCAGCTACATATTCGATATCGTCAAATAGATCTTTGAAAGTATCATCTCCCCCTAGGAGGATGAATTCACTAGAGGTGCCCCAATCCTAGGCATCCATAATCTCCCCGAGGAAAAGGATGGGCCCAAAGTAGAGCCACACGCAGCGTCAAGGCCGAGTCTCTCGAGCTCATCGAGGCGGGTCATGTCATGCCCCGAGGATAGCTCAGGGACTGCAGTCGAGTCTGCCTTAAAATTCCCCTCCGAGTGAGGAAGGGCAACATAGGTCATCCAATCTTCGGCCCCGCAGTCAGCAGCCGGTGGAACGATCGTGTTATTCCTTACCCTTTGTAACAAAGGGAGGTTATCCTCGTCCTCATCATCGTCCATGGAATAGGGACGCGAGATAACGACTGGAGTCGATACTGAGACCTTGGACTTGCGGGCCTTGGTCTTCTTTACTTTAGTGGGCTCGTCTGGTGCCTATTTCCTCTTTCTCTTGGCCTCGACGGGTTTCGAAGTCCCCTCCTCATCAGGAAGAGGAGGTCTCATCAACAGGGTATCGTCGAGACCTGTATTTAAAGGGCGCATGAGAACTTCTACTTCAAAAGGTGTTCGTGCACAGATCAACAGGAGAGAATTTTCCGTGGTTCTTGGCTTTCCACCTCGTCTGCATCAAAATACTCCAGGATCGACTGTTATGCGGAAAGGTGGAATCCATTTGTGTGACCCACCCAAACAGATCCTGGAGTAAGTCAGGATGCCAAGCGGTAGATGTATAAACAGGAGGAGTTCAGTTCAGTAAGTGCGGCGGAAAAAAATAAAGAATACCGGATGTTACTTACGCGTCATATTACACTTCTCCAGGAACGACATCCTATTAGCAGGAATAATATCGGAGGTCCTCACTCTAACAAACCTACTCATTCATCCCCGATCTCTGGTTTCATCGGTGGTTAAAAATAAATGGCTTCGCGGACCGATGTTGAAGCCTGATCAGACCCCCTCTGTAGAGACGGGGACTGTACAACCGTATCAAGTGGTCGAGGGTGATAATCATTCCCTCGATATGATTGGAGAAATATCGGAGCATGTAAACTATCCTCCAAAATGAAGGATAGATCTGGCCAAGTGTCACCTGATATCATTGGCAAAAATCGAGGATCACTGGGTCCACCCGTGGAGACGTGGGCTCAACAGGACCCAAAGTGAAGGGGTACATATAAACGTTGAGGAAGTGTGATGACCCAAAAGGTCATTCTAAGTAATTCTAGCTAAGTATGTGTTCTGAGGCCCCGAAAGCCTCCGTTAATCTCACCCCGATATGCGTGCGCAGCCCGGGCGTGTAGTTGGGAAGTCTTTATGTTGAAATTTGATGAAAATGGAATTTTATGATAATTAAATGAATAAAGTTGACTTTGGTCAACTTTTTTGGCAAACAGACCCGGACCCGTGATTTGACGGTCCCGGAGGGTCCGTAGGAAAATATGGGACTTGGGCATATGCCTGGAATCGAATTCCGAGGTCCCAAGCCCGAGAAATGAATTTTTAAAGAAAATTGTTTTCTGAAAATAATAAAGGATTTTGAAAATGAATAATTATGTGAAAACTGTGTTACCGGACCCGTATTATGGTTCTAGAGCCCGGAACAGGTTTAATATATGTTATGTGAGTTATCTGTGAAATTTGGTGTAAAACGGACTTGAAATGACGTGTTTCGGATCAAAATTGGAAAAGTTAAGCTTTATGAAGTTTTTAAGAAAATCTATGAGTTTGATGATATTTTGATGATTTGAAAGATTGAATAAGTCCGTAGGATGTTTTGGGAGTTGCGTGTGTTTTTGGTTTTGAGCCCCGAGGGCTCGGGTGTGATTCGGGTAGGTGTTCGGGGTGTTAAACCATGGGAAACCACTGCTGGTGCACATTCTTCTGATGTGCCCGCACCTGTGAGCCTAGAGCCGCAGGTGCGAGACCGCATGCGCGACACCAAGTCCGCAGGTGCGGCTTCGCAGGGGCGTCAAGTTTTTCGCAGGTGCGGCCCCTTCTAGGCATGATCCAAGTCTGCAGGTGCAACCATTTTTCCGCACCTGCGATACCGCAGGTGCGAGCCTTCCGTCCGCAGGTGCGAGATTCGTCCATTGATTTTTTTCTTAAGTCCAAAACAGACCCATTTCGGGATTTTTCATATTTTTCACCCTATTCTTCTTCTCCACAGCCCCTTAGCCATTTTTGAAGAGTTCCATCACTACAATCTCAGAGGTAATCGATTCTAACACCAATTCCTTCCACTTTTCTTCCATTAACACTAGAATCTAGGCCTAAAATCATGAAATCAAAGTAGAAATTAGGGGTTTTGGGTAGAGTTAGGTTTTTGGGAATTTTGGGTGGTTCAACCTCAATTTGGGGTCGGATCTTGAAACAAATTATATATTCTAACTCGTGGGGTTATGGGTGATCGGGTTTTGGTCCGAACCTCGAGTTTGGACCAAGCCGGCCCGGGGTCGAATTTTGGAAATTTTGGAAGAATGCTAGGAATTGTATATTTAGGCTATGGGATTGTATTAATGAGTCAATATTGATATTATTAAATTGATTATGATTAGATATTATCGTTTCGGAGTCGGATTCGAGAGGGAAGGCGGTATTAGAGGCTTGAATTGCATTTTTGGACCGAGGTAAGTGTCTTGCCTAACTTTGGTGAGGGAATAGGTATTGTGCCCTATGTGCTATGTGTTTTATCATGTCCAATGCATAGGTAAGGTGACGAGTACCTATGCATTGTGTGTCAAGTATGCCCGTGAGTCCGTTTTGCTTAATTATTTGTTATTTCCTCAATGATTATTGTGTTATGAAGTAGTTCATTTGGAAAAGTGTCTAACCGTGGAGACCTTCATGATTAAGAATTGTGTTGTGATGTCCTAGTGGAGGACCCAAATCTTTGAGTTATGTACTCATAAGGAATTGGTTATAGCTGAGACCCTTGCCGGGCAAATGTGTTGATTTTAGTGGTTATTCCCCATGTCGGGTGGTTATGAATTGAAAGTTCGGTATTTGATTTCCTTGCCAAGTTGTTATTTATTGTTGATATTACTCGGGTGAGGAAGAGAGTAAAGCACGAAGGGTGATGTTGTGCCATTCATTCATTCATTATTTATTTATTGCAATGTGAGGAAGAGAGTAAAGCACGAAGGGTGATGCCGTGCCATTCATTCATATCATTCATTATTTATTTATTGCAATGTGAGGAATAGAATAAAGCACGAAGGGTGATGTCGTGCCATTCATTCATATCACTCATTATTTATTTATTGCAATGTGAGGAAGAGAGTAAAGCATGAAGGGTGATGTCGTGTCATGTTTACATTTATTGCAAGCACGAAGGTTAATGTCGTGCCATGATTACATAGATTACAACATACATTGCATTGGTGAGGAAGAGAGTAAAAGCACGAAGGGTGATGTCATGCCATTGTTATCATTCAGACATGTGATTCATACCTTATCAGTTTTCGGTGAATTGTTTCTCTTCCTACTGGTGTTAATTAACTGCTCTATCTTATTGTTTTTCCCCTTTATCTGCTTCCGTTCCCCGTATATGACTGTTATTCTTCCTTGCTTTGTTATATGTATATTGTGTTGTAGAATAGGACACGTGAACGTTATGTGCTAAGTCTAGCCTCGTCACTACTTCGGCCGAGGTTAGGCTCGGCACTTACTCAGTACATGGGGTCGGTTGTACTGATACTACACTGCACTCCTCTATGTTGTGCAGATTCCGCTTTCGGACCCCGTGGACCGCTCTGAGGGAGACACCTTCAGTCCACATCGAGCTTCAAGGTATACCACTAGCGTTCGTGGGCCCTGGGGTCTCTCCTGCTATTAGTATCCTATTGTCTTATTTCTCCTTCCGTTCTAAAGACAATATTGTATTTCCTTTCAGACTTGTATTTAGTATTCTTATAGACAGTCCGTGAGGTTGTGACACCCCGTTTTGGGATTTTGCGATGTTGTTATCTTTATCATTTCATTATGCGTTTTTTGGAGTATTATTACATTTCTGCTGTAAAACTTTTGAAGTGATTCTGGTTATTTTTTTAAAGGTTTGAAAGATAATTGCTTTATTATTGTCAAGTTGTTTTAAAAATGTCAAGGTGTTGTGTACGTTGGCTTGTCTAGCGGGTTCAACGTTAGACGCTGTCACGGCCTGAATGGTGGGATTTCGGGTCGTGACAAGTTGGTATCAGAGCTTTAGGTTGCTTAGGTCTCACAACTCACGGAAAAACTTGGTAGAGTCTGAGGGATCGGTACGGAGACGTCTGTATTTATCCCCTAGAGGCTGCAAAGTTAGGATAACTCCACATTTCTTCATCTCTGTCGTGCGTTATGAATTCTGAGTACTGATTGAGTTTCCATTCTATTGTCTTGCCAATGGCGAGGACGCGTGCTTCCCTTGGTTCCGCTCAGCAGCCCAACACTCCTACTACAGCTCCTACGAGGGGTCGAGGTCGAGGCCGTGCTAAAGGCCGAGGCCGGGCTCAGCCTAGAGCAGCAGCCCCAGTGGAGGACCCTCAGGTCGAGTCTGACGAGGAGGTCCCAGTTCCGGTAGTCCCAGTTGGACCAGCGCAGGTCCTAGAGGGGTTCATAGCTACCCTAGTGCTTCAAGACGCTCTAGTCCGCTTGGTAGGCCTTATGGGGAGTGTGTGGCTCAGGCCGGTTTTCTTCCTATTGCGCCGGCTGGATCTCAGGCTGGGGGAGGGACCTAGACTCCTGTTATTCATACCCCAGAGCAGGTTGCCACTCAGTTTCAGACTCCAGCACCTCAGACAGCTAAAGCAGCTCAGCCGGGTATTGTGGCACCGGCAGCTTAGGGTGCAGCTATGTCAGCAGATGCTTTATGGAGACTGGGCAGATTCACCAAGTTATTCGCTACTACTTTTACTGGTGTACCGTCAGAGGATCCACAGGATTACTTGGAAAGCTGTCATGAGGTTCTTCGGAACATGGGCATAGTGGAGTCCAATGGAGTTGACTTCGCTAGTTTTCGACTATCTGGCGCATCCAAGACTTGGTGGAGGGACTACTGTTTAGCCAGACCAGTTGGGTCTGCATATTTGACTTGGGCTCAGTTTACAGAGGTATTTTTGGGGAAGTTCCTTCCCATTACTCAGCGAGAGGATCTTAGGAGGCAGTTTGAGCGCCTTCAGCAGGGATCTATATTTGTTACTCAGTACGAGACCAGGTTCATCGCTCTAGCCAGGCATGCATTGATGATACTCCTCACTGATCGGGAGAGAGTTCGGAGGTTCATTGAGGGATTGGCCCAGCCTATACGACTCCAGAGGCCAGGGAGTCGAGTACTGATATTTCATTCCAGGATGCGGCCGATGTGGCCAGGAGGATTGAGATGATTTTGTCACAGAGAGGTGGTCAGGGGGATCACAAGAGGCCCCGTTATTTTGGTAGATTCAGTGGAGCCTCATCTAGAGGCAGGGATTCTTTCAGCAGGGGTCATCCACCCCGACCTTTTCAGTCAGCACTTCAGGTATCTCCCCGTGCACCGCCAGCTCATGTTGGTGCACCAGTAGCATCTATCAGTGCACAGCCACTCCAGAGTTTTCAGGGAGGTTATCAGGGTCGTCAGGGCC
>ML255278.1:0-30467 GCA_005239495.1 Nicotiana undulata
ATTTCACCTCTAATAAGTCAAATAACACCATAGAAATGAGTTTTAGGTCCAAATTTTTTATCTCTACGAACTTCCCTTGAATTCCCACTTCAAATTGCTCCCACAAGCTCCAACCCGTATGAAAATTTGATGATATAAGCCAAAATTCGCGAAGGCTTCTTTTTATATGATCTGCAATCGCACCCCCGGACCTGCACCTGCGGTCCCTAGTGCGCACCTGCGAATTTTCATTAACTAGCCATCTTCCACATCTGCGGTCATCTTTCCACACTTACGGGCTCGCAGGTGCGGTCAATCTTCCGCATCTGCAGTTCCTCCCCAGCTGGCCCAAATTCCGAATCTGCGATGGCCACCTCGCACTTGCGGCGATCGCATATGCGGTCTTTCTTTCGCATCTGCAGAAATCACAGAACAACAGACACGAGCATTCTTAAGTGCCAAAAAAAATCAATCTGACAACCATCCGAACTCATCCCGAGCCCCTCGGGGCCCCAACCAAAAATACCAATACCTCATATAACATCACCCGGACTTAGTCGAACCCTTGGAATACCAAAAATAACACCAAAACACCAAATCGATCCATGATTCAAGCCTAAGGAATTCTAAACTTCCGAAATTCACCAACGATGCCAAAACTAACCAAACCACGTTCGAATGACCTGAAAATTTGCACACACATCCAAAATGACACTACGAACCTGTTCCAACTTCTGGAATTCCATTCCGACCCCGATAGCTAATTTTCCACTGCTAACAGGAAATCGCCAAAAACTCAATTTCGCCAATTCAAGCCTAATTCTACTAAGAATCTCCGAAAAACATTCCGAACACACTCTTAAGTCCCAAATCACCTAGCAAAGCTATCCGAGCTATAAAAATCACATTCCGAGGTCGTTTACCTAGAAGTCAACTCCCGGTTGACGTTTTTCAAATATTAAGCCAACTTAAGAGACTAAGTGTCTCATTTTTCACCACAACCACACCGAACCCGAACTAACTGACCCAACACAACATAATTGAGCTAACCAGCACATGATAAAGAAAAAACAAGGAAAACGGGGCTAATCTCACGGAACGACTGGCCGGGTCGTCACATTCTCCCCCTCTTAAACAAACGTTCGTCCTCGAACGGGTCTACAAACATACGTGGAGTCTCAAATAGGTGAGGATATCTGCTCTGCATCCTCCACTCGGTCTCCCAGGCGGCCCTCCTCCACCGTATGCCCTCTCCATTGCACCTTTACTGAAGCTATATCCTTAGACCTCAACCTTCTGACCTGATGAGCCAAAATAGCCACCGGCTCTACCTCATAGAACATATCACCCTCAAGATGCACCGTGCTGAAGTTCAAAACATGAGACGGATCACCAACATACTTCCGAAGCATGGACACATGGAATACCGGATGAACACTCGATAAGCTGGGTGGAAAAGCAAGTCTATAAGCCACATCTCCAACCCTCTGAAGCACCTCAAAAGTCCCAATGAACCGTTGACTCAACTTTTCCCTCTTCCGGAACCGCATAACACCCTTCATGGGTGACACCTTCAGCAGCACCTTCTCCCCAACCATGAAAGATACATCCCGGACCTTCCAGTCCGCATAACTCTTCTGCCTAGACTGCACCGTGCAAAGTTGCTCCTCAATCAACTTCACTTTATCCAACGCATCCTGTATCAACTCTTTTCCCAATAGCCTAGCCTCACTCGACTCAAACCAACCAACCGGAGATCTACACCTCCTCCCATATAAAGCCTCTTACGGAGCCATCTGAATGCTCGACTGATAACTATTATTATATGCAAACTCCGCGAGTGGCAGAAACTGGTCCCATGAACTCCCAAAATCAATGACACAAGCACGCAACATGTCCTCCAGAACCTGAATAGTGCGCTCGGACTGTCCGTTCGTCTGAGGATGAAATGTTGTGCCTAACTCAACCTGAGTAATCGACTCTCTCTGCACGGACCTCCAAAATTGCGATGTGAACTGAGTACCTTTGTCAGAAATGACATAAACTGGAACACTATGAAACCGAACAATCTCCCAGATATAAATCTCTGCTAACCGCTCCGAAGAGTAAGTAGTACCAACAGGAATGAAGTGCGCGGACTTGGTCAGCCGATCCATAATAACCCATATAGCATCGAACCTTCTCGAAGTCCGTGAGAGCCCAACTACAAAGTCCATGGTGATCCGCTCCCACTTCCACTCCGGAATATCTAACCTTTGATGCAATCCACGTGGTCTCTAGTGCTCATACTTGACCTGCTGACAGTTGAGACACCGAGCTACAAATCCAACAATATCCTTCTTCATCCGCCTCCACCAATAATGTTGTCTCAGTTCCTGATACATCTTTGCGGCACCCAGATCGATGGAATACCACGAGTTGTGGGCCTCCTCAAGAATCAACTCCCGAAGCTCATTGACATTAGGAACACATATCCGACCCTGCATCCTCACGAATAACCACATCTCTGGCATCACCTCGCCGGACCCTATCCTGAAGAACGAGCAAGTGTGGGTCATCATACTGGCGCTCTCTGATCCGATCATAAAGAGAAAACCTGGAGGCTACACAGGCCAATACCCGACAGGGCTCTGATAGATCCAATCTAACCAATTGGCTCGCTAAGGCCTGAACATCAAGTGCTAAAGGTCTCTCTGCTACTGAAAGATATGCTAGACTCCCCAAACTCTCTCCTCTGCGACTCAAGGCATCGACCACTACATTGGCCTTCCCCGGATGGTATAGAATAGTGATATAATAGTCCTTGAGAAGATCCAACCATCTTCTCTGACGCAAATTCAAATCCTTCTGCTTAAACAAATGTTGCAGACTACGGTGATAGTAAAAACATCACAATGAACCCCATACAAATAATGAAGCCAAATCTTCAAGGCGTGAACAATGGATGCTAGCTCGAGGTCATGCACCTGATCATTCTTCTCATGGGTCTTCAAATGGCGCGAGCGGAGGCAATCACCCTACCCACATGCATTAAGACACAACCAATTCCTATCCTCGAGGCATCACAATACACAGTATAAGAACCTGAAGATGATGGCAATACTAACACTAGAGCTGAGGTCAAAGCAGCCTTGAGTTTCTGAAAGATCTCCTCAAACTCGTCCGACCACCTGAATGAAGCACCCTTCTGGTTCAATTTGGTCAAGGGCAAAGCAATAGAAGAAAATTCCTCAACAAAGCAACGGTAATACCCCGCCAAACCATGGAAGCTCCTAATATCTGTAGCTGAGGACAGACTAGGCCAACTCTGCATCGCCTCTATCTTCTTTGGATCAACCTGAATACCCTCACTAGACACCAAGTACCCCAAGAAAGCTACTGAGCTAAGCCAAAACTCACACTTGGAGAACTTTGCATAAAGCTTCTCCTCTCTCAATATCTGCAACACAACTCTCAACTACCGAGCATGCTCCTCCTGGTTGCGAGAATATACCAGGATGTCATCAATGAACACAATAACAAAGGAATCCAAATATGCTGGAACACGCTGTTCATCAAATGCATGAACGCTGCTGGGGCATTGGTCAGCCCAAAAGAGATCATCATGAACTCATAATGACCAAAACGAGTCCTGAAAACCGTCTTGGGAATATCTGAATCCCGAATCTTCAGCTGATGATACCCGGATCTCAAATCAATCTAAGAGAACACCCAGGCTCCTTGAAGCTGGTCAAACAAATCATCAATACGAGGCAAAGGATACTTATTCTTGACTGTAACCTTGTTCAACTGCTTGTAGTCAATACACATTCTCATGGAACCATCTTTCTTCTTCACAAACAACACCAGTGCACCCCAAGGTGATACACTAGGCCGAATGAACCCCTTATCTAGGAGTTCCTGAAGCTGCTCTTTCAATTCCTTCAACTCCGCCGGTGCCATACAATACGGTGGAATAGAAATGGGATGAGTGCCTGGCACCAAATCAATACCAAAATAAATATCCTTGTCAGGTGGCATGCCTGGCAGGTCTGCAGGGAACACGTCCGGAAAATTACGGACCACAGGAACAAAGTCAATAGTGGGAGTCTCAGCACTGACATCCCTCACAAAAGCCAAATAAGACAAGCACCCTTTCTCTACCATGCACTGTGCCTTCAAGTATGAAATCACCCTACTGGGCACATACTCAATAGAACCTCTCCACTCGACTCTCGGAAATCCTGGCATCGCTAAGGTTACGGTCTTAGCATGACAATCTAGAACAACACGACACGGAGATAGCCAATCCATGCCCAATATCACATCAAAATCAACCATGCTAAGCAATAACAGATCCACTCGGGTTTCAAGACCCTCAATAGATATAACACATGACCGATACACACGGTCCACAACAATAGTATCACCCACATGAGTCGACACATGAACAGATATAACTAGGGACTCACGAGGCATATCCAAAAAATGGGCAAAATATGATGAAACATAGAAATATGTGGAACAAGGATCAAATAATACCAAAGCATCTCGCTGACAGACTGAGACAATACCTATAATCACTGCATCTGAGGCCATAGCATCTGGTCTGGCTGGAAGTGCATAAAAACGAGCTTGACTCCGCCTGCTCGACCTCCCCCTCTAGGGAGGCCTCTAGCTGTCTGACCCCCACCCCTAGCTGCCTGGGCGGGTGGTGAGGTAACTGGAGTTGAAGTCGAGGACTGAATCCTTTGCTGAGGTGGACCCCCAAGAATACGAGGACACTACCTCCTCATACGCCCGAACTCCCTACACTCATAACAACTCCCTGGTGCCGGAGACGGGGACTGAAGGGAACCCCTGGCACCGGGATATACACCAGAAGAACCATGAATATAGGAACCTTAAACTGATGGTGCTCGAGATGAACTCTAGCCTAGAAGGGTACTGAATGAAGAGCGACCCAAATGAGAACTGCAGGGACCATGCCCCGATGATGCACCACTGTAAGCTAGGCGGACTAGCTGAGGAGGACTAAATGGGTGGCCTCTAATATGCTGAAGCTGGGCCCTGGAGGGAACCCTGCTAAAACTGCCAGAACTTTGAGGACTATTGTCGTCCCTCTCATCACACTCCTGACGGAGAACTGCCTCAATATACCGGGCAATATCCACAACCTGCTCAAAAGTAACACTTGATACCTCCATCTGGTCATCAGAATACAGAGCTGATAAGTGAGGTCATCCACGAACCTCCTGATCTTCTCTCTCTCTCTCTCTCTCTCTCTCTCTCTCTCTCTCTCTCTCTCTCTCAGTAGGGACCAACTCTAAAGCATGACGGGCTAGCTCTAAAAATCTCTTCTCATACTGCGTCACTATCAACTCATCTTGACGCAATTGCTCAAACTGTCTACGCAACTCCTCTCTGCGGGACTGTGGAACATACTTCTCTAAGAAGAGAGTGAAAAACTGCTGCTAAGTAAGGGGTGCTGCACCAACAGGCCTAAGCCTCTCATAAGACTCCCACCAAGTGAATGCAACTCCTGAGAATGGGAAAGTAGTAAACGAGACCCCACTGGTCTCCAATATCCCTGCAGTGCGAAGAATCCTCTTACACTTGTCTAAGAAACCCTGGGCATCCTCTCCCTCAGCACCACTGAATGCCGGAGGCTGAAGTCTACCAAATCTCTCCAACCTACGCTGCTCGTCATCTTGGATGACGGAAATCACATAATCCCGGACAGGTGCAACCGGATGGGCTGGAGCTGCCCCGGTGTCTGAAGTCCCTGAATGACCTGCTCATGCGTACGGGCGGTAGGAGTCTGGGTGCCTTCCCCGGCCTGAGAAGCAGCGGTTGTAGTAGAAACATCGACTGTCTGTGCAAGGATGGTGCACACGGTCAGAATCTGGGCTAGAGTCTCCTGAAGACCCGGAATCACAATAGGCACTGCCGGTGCCTGAGTCGGTCCCGATGGAACATCTGCGGCGGGGACCTGATCCAGAATAATAGGTGGGTCTACGGGTACTTCCCCGGCTGCTTCAGGGGTTGCACCCCTATCTCTACCACGGCCTCGACCCCTCGCTGGCCTAGCTGGTGTTTGGTCACCCTGATTGGTGGCGCGTATCCTCACCATCTGTGAGAGAATGAAATAACAGAAGTTTAGTTTCTAGAATCAACAGATTTGCACGACAGGATTCAAGAATGTGGGATTTTCCTAAGGATTCTGCAGCCTCTCGAAGATAAGTACAAACGTCTCTGTACCGATCTGCAAGACTCTACTAAACCTGCTCATGACCGGTGAGTCCTATGTAACCTAGGCTCTGATACCAACTTGTCACGACCCCAAACCTAAACTTGCCTTGATGGCCCCTATATTGATACTAGACTAGTCAATTTGCCGAGAGCATCATATAAGGCTTTCCATTTAGTACGTAAGTTATCCAATATTCCATTAAAATTACGTTTTAAGCATTTCAAAACAATAAAAATAGTCAAATGTCTAAACACAGCCCCCAAACATCTGGAGTCAACCGTCATGAGCATATAAGAAACGATACAATGTGATACTGTCTCACTACTACAACCAGTTCTAGGAATAAATATAAATGACAGGATATGAAGGGAAAAGGGCATGCTGCGGACGCTGAACAACTACCTCAAAATCCCCGAACAAGCTCCAAGAGAGTGAGAATCAGCTAGCACTCAAACCCAGCACCTGAATCTGCACACAAGGTGCAGGGAGTAACGTGAGTACGCTAACTCAGTAAGTAACAATTATAACTAAAGACTTGAGTGCAATGACAAGCATATGAAATCAGGTAAAACCATGTGATAAACAACAGTAGAATAAATACAACAAGTCAGGGATCTATCTTCCGAATATTTTCATAAAAAATTCAAGTTTCCCTTTAAAGGCTCGTATAAAATATTTGTTCAACATTTTTCATTAGAGGCTCAGTGTAAAGAAGAGTGAAAACAGTAGTTTTATAAAATATCAACCCCTCGGGCACATTGTCACTCACAAATAAAGCCTCTCGGCAAGCCTCTCAGTCACTCGTGACTCTACTATAATAAGTCAATGCTTACACTCAGCACTCACACTCAACATGTACCCTATGATAACTGCTGCGGCGTGCAGCCCGATCCATATAGTAACCGCTGCGGCGTGCAACCCGATCCATAAAGTCGACTGCGCTCACTGGGGCTGTACAGACTCTGGAGGGGCTCCTACAGCCCAAGCGATATATCGCTGCGGGGTGCAGCCCGATCCACATATATCTCGCAGCGGCGGCAACCCGATCTATATATATATATATATATATATATATATATTGCTGCGGCGTGCAACCCGATCCATAACTATCCTCACAATCCGGTTCTCGGCCTCACTCAGTCATCCTCACAAGCCACTCGGGCAAGTCATCACAAGTCACGGGAACTCAGCCCAAATATCTTTCAATATTCTAAAGCAGGGTGATAGACATGAATAAACAGGGAACATGTATAAATCATGAGTGAGTTTATATATTTTCTATCAAACAAGTGTGAGAATAGTAGTAAAATACCCCTGAGGGTCCAAACAGGTCGGCACAAGGGCCCCAAGCATGTCGTACAACCCAAATATAGTATAAATAGCTAAAATGCGGAATACCATATGATTTCAAATCAAATACGCGGCTTAATAGTCGCTACGGGACGAACCAAGTCACAATCCCTACCGGTGCACGCCCACACGCTCGTCACCTAGCATGTGCGTCACCTCTTTTATCAAAATAATACGAAATACTGGGGTCTTATACCCTCAGGTCTAGATTTATAATTGTTACTTACCGCAAATCGTCCAAAATTCTGATCCGCGATGCCCTTGCCTCATGAATAGGCCTCCAATTGCTCCGAATCTAACCAAACCAGATTAATATCATCAATATATGCGAAAGGAACAAAGCCCACTCAAAAATAATTAAATTACTTCAAAAATCCCGAAAATAGCCAAACCCGACCCCCGGCCCACGACTCGGATTCCGATAAAAATTACAAAACTAGAATCCTGACACTCTCATGAGTTCGTACATACCAAATACATCAGAATCCAACCACAAATGACCCCTCAATTCCTTAATTTAAAGTCTCCAATCTCAAGCCCTAAACCCCCAAATTTAGTCACTAATTTCCATAGATTTCACCTCTAATCAGTCAAATAACATCATAAAAATGAGTTTTAGGTCCAAAAATCTTACCTCTACGAAGTTCCCTTGAATTCCCTCTTCAAATCGCTCCCACAAGCTCCAACCCGCATGAAAATTTGATGAAATAAGCCAAAATTCGCAAAGGCTTCTTTTTATATGATCTGCCCAGGAAAACCGCATCTGCGGCCTTTTAATCGCACCCGTGGACCCGCACTTGCGGTCCTAGGTGCACACCTGCGAATTTTCATTAACTAGCCATCTTCCGCATCTGCGGGCTCGCAGGTGCGGTCAATCTTCCGCATCTGCGGTTCCTCCCCAGTTGGCCCAAATTCCGCATCTGCGATGGCCACCTCATACCTGCGGCAACCGCATCTGCGGCCTTTCTTTCGCATCTGCGGAAATCACAGAACTGCAGATACCTGCATTCTTTAAGTGCCAAAACAAATCAATCCGACAACCATCCGAACTCATACCGAGCCCCTCGGGGCCCCAACCAAAAATACCAATACCTCATATAACATCACCCGAACTTAATCGAACCCTTGGAACACTGAAAATAACACCAAAACACCAAATCGATCCATGATTCAAGCCTAAGGACTTCTAAACTTTCGAAATTCGCCAACGATGCCTAAACTAACCAAACCACGTCCGAATGACCTGAAAATTTGCACACACATCCAAAATGACACTACGTACGTGTTCCAACTTCCGGAATTCCATTCCGACTCCGATAGCTAATTTTTTTACTGCCGATAGGAAATCGCCAAAAACTCAATTTCACCAATTCAAGCCTAATTCTACTCTGAATCTCCGAAAAACATTCCTAACACACTCATAAGTCCCAAATCATCTAGCGAAGCTATCCGAGCTATAAAAATCACATTCCGAGGTCGTTTACCTATAAGTCAACTCCTGGTTGACTTTTTCAACTATTAAGCCGACTTAAGAGACTAAGTGTCTCATTTCTCACCACAACCGCACCGAACCCGAACTAACTGACCCAACACAACATAATTGAGCTAACCATCACATGATAAAGCAGAAATAAAGAAAACGGGGCTAATCTCACTAGAATGACCGCCGGGTTATTACAATTTCACTCCCCAATTGTAATATATACCATAAATACCTATTTTGCTAAAAAATATAAAAAGTATTTATATAAATAAATATTTTAAAATAATTTTGGTTTATAGTAATAAATAGGATGTATACCTTCGCTGTAGAAGGTAACATTTTCTTTCCGAAAACACGCATCAACATTTTTTTTCTTCCAATGTTGAATCAACATTGATCTCCTCAAAATCCTTTCCCTGTGCTTGGAAATGAAAGGGAATGAGAGTGCAACTATTTTCCTTTCCTCTAGGGAGAATAAAATTCTTGTAAGCTTGTAAGAATAGAGAAAAGATTAGAGAAATTAGCATCACACAAATTTCCATTTTGCGTCCCACTAAATTTTTGCTTTTTCTTTTCAGAGCCTAAACAAGAGAACTTTGTAGAACAATAACAACAAATTTCGTATAATTTTACAAATAACGTTTGAGAATAAATTTTACGTTTATTGTGTGAAAATAAAGATACTATTTTCAATAGATTCTCGACTCAAGAAAATTTGAAAAAAAAAGAAAGAAGCGAAACAAGAAATTCATCTTATTTTCAAATCTTCAGCTTCTACTAGACAAGTCTTACGTTTCACAAAAAGAATTCTAACAAAGCTAGGAGTATAATTTCCCGATCACAAATTGAGCTTTCAGAAAACTTTTTCAATTGTAACTTCAAATAATATTATTTTTTCAACTTTAACTTCAATTTTTTTCAACTTTAAATTCAAAATTGTGTAAACCATTTTAATTTCTTATTTTAATTTATTTAATCATTTAGTTGTTATAATTTATGATGTGCTGAAAATAAACCAAAATCTAGTGGTCGCCATGAGTTCCTCAGTTCAAGAGAGCTGTCAAGCCATGTGCCTCGTCTCCGCCAGCAGAATTCCTACAGCACAATATATGCCACTTGGCCGCCGGCCAACACTTGATCTCCACAAACCACATATCTTTGCTTCCAAATTTTATTTCCACACATTATCTGTTTCCCACATGACATCACATTCATCTTTTGAGAAAAGCCTAAGAGATGTACTGTTCATTATCCACTTCTTTTACTTGTAGTTGTAGATAGAGAATGACGAAAGCCTAGTTGACCACAGTATTAACATGAGTAGACAAGTAGTTGCCCGTAAGTTCAAGATATATTGCTAAATTGAATCTGACAAAAGGGCTGTCCAACGCACAAGACATCACACGCTTATGTCGAGGAACGGCCACGCCTAAAGAATATATTGTAGACGGCCTATCCTAATGCAAGTATTACTACTTCTATACAACCCCAATGTATTACTTATAGGTCCAACTTTACTGTGTTAGATATTCTTACCATACTTGAGTTTTACTTTTTTTCTTAAAGGAAAGTTAAAGTTTTACCATATATAATTTCTTTTACTTTTCCTGAAAGTAAAATATAATTCACTTCCATATTTGGTTATTCCTTGTCCTGGGAGAAAAGTTTTGGACATCGATAAATTGAAGACGTCCTTCTCACACCATAACATACTATATCATCCACAATGTAGTCGTTTAGAGAGTTTTGTTTAGGGTGAGGATTTTCTCTCGATAGAATCTTATGTTTTCTTTTCATATGCAAGTCAATTGGCCTAACCATAGCATATTTTAGTATTTTTCGTTGTGTTTGATTTATTGCTGTCCAAGGTTTGCAACTATTAGCTTTCGCATGACGCCCTGTTATTTTCGATCCCAACATACGGTTGTTCTTCGCCTTCACATTGCTAAATTAAATATGATTAAGTTATATATACTGATAATGTTAATACTGATGATGAATAGGCTATATTATTAATTACTATAATTTTTGAATTATCATATCATGTTTACTATAGAGAGAGCTACATGTTATTGTAACTTAAAAAATTTATATATTGTGACCCACTGTTGGCCATACAAACTTAAACTCAGTGAGATATGTAAAGAAAAAAGAACCACAGATGAAACTATGTTGCTAAGTATGTTGCTGTTAAAGTAGGCCAGGCATATGAGTCGACCTAAGTGTCACACCAAAGCCATCACATATTCACATGCATGAGTTTACATGCGCCATAGATTAAACACATGTTGTGCCAACTCTGTATTAATACTTTTGTGTCTATATATATACACTAGCTGTTCCTTTAAGTTTGCATGAACCAAAAGCAAGCTAGAAATTATGGGTTACAGAAGAAGGCTAGGTGTAGAAAGGGTACTCATGAAATCAACAAAGAATACAATGAAAATTAGGGGGAGGAGAAGATCAAGAATGAGCTGTGTTTTAAATGATGGTCTTCAACAGCAGCAAAACAAAGTGGTGAAGCTGCAAAGGCTAATCCCAGGCGCTAGACAACTACCTGCTCATCAACTGCTTCTTCAAACTGCTACTTACATTATGCAATTAAAGATGCAAATTCATTTCTTGCAATCTCTTTTAATTTTCTCTTCATCACCGTAAGCATCTGATCAACCGCGAGCGCGAACATCTTAAATTATAGCCTATTTTGCTTTCGAAGGTTAATTAGTACTACTAGTTTTTTATTTGTAAGAATCTCATTATGGTCATTTCATCAGAAAACACATATAGTCTTAGGACATAAATTACTCTTGTGTTCATTTGAAATTAAAATGTTCCTTCGCACTTTGACATGTTACAAAGTTTTCCCCCTTAAAATGAATGTTTAACTATTCAAAACTTCTCTGTTTCCTTATATTGATAATATAGCTTTCATGCAAGTTTTCTTTAGAATTTGGGATTCTCAACCGTACGTACTCATGGATTGACAATTGTATTATCTGTGATTGAATACTTCAAAATATTAAATCCTTATTTTGTTCTCTGTGTATTGGTGTATAGTACTTGTTTAGTCTATTTTTTCATGCAAGTGTCCTACAGATCGAGCTACCTATATATTTATTCAAAAGCCAATTATTGCTATCTCTCCTGATATTAGAATCCTATTGATTCAATTTCATGTTTCAAGAGTCTACAGAAGAACAACTAAAAGTGGAGAAAGAACCGATAAGGGTTGTGGTGGAGTGGTAAGTACTCCTTCACCCTTAACCAAATGTCTCGAGTTCGAGCCCCTGGGTATGGAGTTGACTTTGTTAGGGAGTGCTTTACCCCCAATGTGGGACTTCCCGGCGCGAATCCGGATTAGTCGGGTCCCAATGTGGGTACCGAATACCGGGTGAGAAATTTAAAAAAAAAAAAAAAAAAGCCGAGAAAGAAAGAAAGGACAAAAAAGAGAACAAAGAAAGAAAAAAAACACGAAGAGATAGCAGAAGTTTGTGATACCATTCCTTTTGTGCAAATAATAAGAGGTTCTATGTTAATAACTCAATCAATTATTGGAAAACTTAGGTAGTAATTATGAGCCATGCCATAATCTCTCTGTTTATAATTGTAAAAGAACCCGCACAGTAATTTATCTGTTGACAATATTGAATGAAAAGACATTCATTGTGTTTCCATAATAATTTCTCAGGATTTGGTAATAGAGTAACTACTTTTTTATCTTAGGTTGTGGATATAAGAGGTTTTGTGGAGCTGCACACTCTAAGCTCTCAATGAGGTGAGGCCTACAGGATTTACAGACAACAAACTGCGTAAATGTCAATAAGAACGACTCATCCTCGCGCATAAAAGCAAGAAAAGTTGAGGTTTCTTAGGCCATATATGTATGATTCACGGAAACAGTCACACTGCAGGGACTAAAGAGTTTTGGTGCAGAAAAAGCTGATTTCTCAGTTGAAATTTACAAGAAAACACACTCATTCTTAAAGGTTCTCAAAACTTACAAAACATGGGTGCGAACATAAGAAGATTTTACAATAGGTAGGTATCACTGCAAAAGATATCAATAGAATGACCAGGTTGGATTTTGTCAAACCAACCAAATTTATCCATGAGCCTCTTAATGAAATGGCCTGCTACATAACCAACACCTGAGGCCATACTTGCAGCTATACCATAGAATAGGAGAGTCTTGACGTATTTACTGAACTTGTTTGCTCCTCGAGTATAAGCCTTTGCAGTAGCAAGCACGATAATGCACAGAGAAGAAGCGATTGCAACTGCTATAAGCTTGCAGTCTTTGTTATCACTCTTAAGATATGTGAAACCATATATTACTGGTGGAACAAGGCCAAAGGTAAAATATGATAGCAGGGCAACAGTTGCATGAAGTAGGAAATGCTCTTTTTGGCCAAGTAGCTCTTGATATCGATCGCTCTGATCACTTAAATTGGAACCTACTCTGTCATAATTAATTTTCAAGTCCATCAACTGCAAGCTTACATGTGATTTAAGAAAAGGATTAAGATGCAAGAACTGATGCAGAAGGAGAAAGGATGGCAAAAGACAGTTAGTTGAACAAGAATTGAGGAATACTCACATTATGACAAATGACAAAAAGTCCACCTATCAAATTTGCCACTCCAATAGTTAGGATCTTCTCTGCAGTATCAACAAAACTCTATAAACCATATCATATTCTGTCAAGATTATAGGACAGCTAAAATTTAATACCCTTGATCTAGGATAATGCTTCTAATTGGTAAAGACAAAAGATAATCCGTTTGATCATACATTTATATCGCTCACACAAAGATATCCAAGATTACCATAAGACTAACCAACCAAAAGAGGAGAGATTGAAGAATTAAACACAAAGTTGTCAAAGACTTACGTGTATCAGCGTCGGAAGCAGCTGTGGAGAAAACAACAACTAAGCTTGTAATTGACTCTATTAAACCTCCATATACTATGCTTTTTACGATCTCCATTGATTGGAATCTTTCACTTTAACTACAAGTACAGGACTTTGTGTCACGCTGGAATTCACTGATTTAAAGGAAGATCTATAAATTATTTGCAATTTTGATCAACTGTATCAAAGGAACAACCCGTGATTGTAGTGATTACTGTATGCATATGATTGAGAATCTGGATTTGTGAATGGCTTTCTCCTTTCATTTGCAGAACCAGAAGGTTCAGAGTATTGAGCCTCTTTCCTGCATAAATCAAACAACCATCTGAAGTATGCACAGGGGCCTAGAATTTTTTTTCCTTGAATCATATGTGGAAATTTGTTGGATACACAGCCACTGATTGGTTGTTCATTTAAATAGAGATTAATATATACTCTATACTTTATCCTAAACTTGCACGAAAAATTCCTTTTACACACATTTTTATTGCAGGTACTTACTTCGATTTGTCAAAAGTGGAATTATTACCCCAATCAGGCTTAGAGAACAACAAAGTCAAGCACGTGAAGAACGGTAAAAAAAACTTGTACTATCTGAGACACTATTTGAATGCCACTTGTCCGACAAATTGCCTGTCACCCGGTTTTTTGCACCAGATTGAAGAGAGATTTGATGTGGGGTTTACCCATGACGACAATTATGAATGTCATGAGGAACAAAGCCAAATGGGTTGTTGATACAGTTTCCCTTTTATGTACAACCTTTTTCTTTTTTAAATCTTTATACTATTGTTATTTGATATTTAATTGAATCGGAGCTTTGATCTCGCCTCAAAGTTTGCAAAATGGTGTGATCATGTGGAGCCAAAGAGATCTATTTTGCTGATCTCTTTCCACCGACTAGTTCTCTCCCCCAATCTTATAGAATTTCTGATGAACATTTACTCATAGCATCCACTTTATTCTTAATTTCAACCTTTAAAACTTAAAATAAGCATTCTCATTATGATTAATTCGTTATACTATTACAATTTGCATTCTCATGTGACTGTTTGATTAGGATGTGTTATTGTGAGATAAGCTTTTGAATATTTGAAGTTTCGAACAGTTGAAACCCTAGTATCTGGATTGTTGAACCGCATGAAAGATTCAGATGATGTAACGCCTGGAGCTTACTTCACAAGTGTTCCGGACTCTTAATTAGCATTTGTATGTCTGATTCATCAATTTGGTTCTCATTTTCTTTTACACTGATTTCTCTGCCTGCATTAGGTAGGATAAGTTCTGCGTACAAACTACTCTCCCTATACCCCACCTGTTGGGAGGCAGTGGCGGAGGCAAGATAGGGGTAAAGTCTGCGTACAGTCTACTCTCCCCATACCCCAGGAGCTCCCATACCCCAGGAGCGTACATAGAAATTTTTGTAAGCGGTGTCGAAATTTGTAGAAGAACTGAAATATAATTTTGATTATCATATTTTTAGACAAGAAGGAAGACCTTTGACCTCTTAGAGCATAATCAAGACAATAACCAACAAATCAAGACACAATTTATGTCAAGGTGTCATTTTTCAAAACTTATCCATTTCCGTACAGTGGCAATTCATATATTTAACAAAAAATTTCAACGAAGCGGTGTCGCGTGACACCGCTTCGGTAAGCGTATATCCGCCCCTGCATACCCCACTTGTTGGGAGCCAGTGGCGGAGGCAAGACTTATGCTAAGGGGGTTCAAAAAAGCAATAAATTAAAAAATTTAAAGAAATTGTAGCTAGAGGGAATGAAACCAATGACCTCATAATAGTTTTGAACCCCCTTTGACCCCTAAGTCATGCTTTTTGGTTGTGTGAAGGAGATTCAAAACATAATATATAGAGAAAAAAAATCAGATTTTGTCTTATATACACATTGTACTTTTTGGCGAAAGGGGTTCGGGTGAACACCCTTGCGCCCCTTTAAATCCGCCACTGTTGGGAGCATACTGGGTTTGTTGTTGTTGCCGGAGAGTTAGTTATTTGTTGCTTCCTCTTTGGAGCAATAGTGAAGAATTCAATGACATTGTGGGAAGAAGAGGAGCAAAATTTCCTGCAATTTTTAGCTGAGGGATGCACGTGTACATATTATACAGAAAAGTAACAAGTAACAATTCTTATTTTTGTAACATTGTAGTGTTCTATGTATTCTTCTATTGATACAAGTGGAATATAGCAGGTGGGAAAAGTCATTGAAAATAACTTTGTTATCGTGAAGCGCTTTGGACCTTTTAGAATGTTGGTTAGAGTGATGCATAAGAAAAGGACCACTTGGATCATTCTTAATCTCTATAGTAAAATGCATCTACTCAGAAGCAAACTTACAAGGAGGAACCATGCAAATCTTTGATAGTTTTTGCCGACCTTCTATATTTTTAACACTTTTTCTCCCTCTGTTGCCAATTTTTGTTAGATTATCTGTTTTTTGTTATGATTGAGTCTGCACTACATTGACCATGTCTTTGCAGAATCAGCCAACTGGCCATTTTAGCTTTAGCTAGACCGTATGCATACTTAGTTAGCAAAATGCCAATTATCAATCATTTCATCATTACATACTGAAGAGGTCGAAGCTAAAAGAGATTTCAGCTTTTTTAGTCCCTTCCACCTGAAATGATTCCGGTTACAAGATGGGTAATCTTGAGCATTTTCTTTCCCATGTTATTAGTACTGTCAAATTCAGAAACATTTGAAGTGAGACAAGCACTGGTCAAGTTCATGAACGAGATTTCTCTTGGAAATATCTCAAAAGATGTAAACTTTGGATGGAATTTGTCGTCTGATCCCTGTACCAACAAGTGGGAGGGAATAACTTGCGATACAGGAATGCAACATGTGAAACATATTATTCTTGATCAGAAAAATCTCACTGGAATTCTTGATGCTGCTTCTGTCTGTGAGGCTACTTCCCTTGATGTACTGAGCTTGAATGAAAACGAAATTATTGGAATTTTACCACAAGAAATATCCAACTGCAGGCGTCTCACACACTTGTATTTGCGTAGGAACAAATTCTCAGGCAATTTACCAAGCTCTCTTTCGCGATTAAATAATTTGAAAAGGCTTGTTGTTTCAGACAATGCCTTCTCAGGGCAGCTACCTGATATGTCAAGAATATCAGGGTTGCTAACTTTTTTGGCTGAAAGAAACCAGCTAACAGGGCAAATACCAAAATTTGATTTTTTCAATCTTGTAGATTTCAATGTCTCCTACAATAATTTAACTGGTCCAGTTCCTGATGTCGAGGACCATTTTGATTCCAACAGTTTTTTGGGTAATCCTGGATTATGTGGAGTGCCATTGTCAAACACATGTCCACCATCGCCATCGCCATCGCCACCTCCTCCTTCAGTTGCTAAGAAGAAAAAATTATCATACCTTATCTATCTTGGCTATGCTATTCTTGGACTGATTATAATATTTCTACTAGCATTAAAACTTTTTAAGTGCATTAGGAGGAAAAAGAGCAAGAGTACTGCTCTAAAGGATCAGAACAAGACCACTAGCTCTGGTGAGTCAAAGGCTCCTGGAAACAGGTCAGAATATTCAATAACATCTCCAGAAAACTCAATGTTCTCAGCATCTTTCGAAATCCTTTCAAGTCCTATGGCTAACAAATTGAGATTCGAGGATTTGCTTCGAGCTCCTGCTGAATTTATTGGTAAAGGAAGACATGGAAGTGTTTACAAGGTAAAAGCTGATGGAGGAGTAACATTGGTAGTAAAGAGGATAAGGGGATGGAATATTTCAAAAGATGACTTCAAGAAGAGGATGCAGAGAATACATCAAATGAAGCATTCTCATGTGTTACCCCTTATTGCCGTCTACAGTTCCAAGCAAGAGAAGCTAACAGTTTACAAGTACCAGCAGAATGGTAGTCTCTTCAAGCATCTCCATTGTAAGTTTATTATTTGTGCCAAACTTCTTTTCCCTTCTAATAAAATCAGTTCTCACTTGGACTTAAATCAAAGCCCTACAAGAGTAATAGGTCATCCTACAAGACATATCAGGAATTGGTTACAGTAAAGGAATATGTTAAATGTAGAACTATAGTTCACTCTCCAGATTCAGGGACCAGCTAAGTCAAAATCTAAAGTCACCCTCAATTTGATAAATAACAAAATGCTATAAGCCAAATTCATTGAAATGTTTTACAGAAAAAAAAAACTCTTAACATTTCAGCTTATAAATACTTTTGGTTTGATCAAAGTTGTTACTTTTTATCTGTTGTAATCCTCTAAATACCCTTCCAAAAACAAAACCCTTAACTCCCTCTCCGTTCCTTCTCCGTTATATGTCCTTCTACTTGTAAATATACTTTTTTATTTTATATACAGTTTAACTGCATTTTAGTCATTTTAACAAAAATGCATATTAATACTTCTTACCAAATACTATATCTATCTGTTTATTATCAGCGTTAGGACTTTTATCCAGATACATAATTGTTTATTTATAAAAATTAGTTTCAGCTCTCCATTCTTATCTAATACTTTCAACCAAAAAGCCAAACAGGCGCTAATTACTTTTTTGAGTCGTGAGATATGGTCATGTTTACATTGGAATCTAAATTCTGAACCTAGATCATACAATAATGTCAGCGCATCAGCTTTTTTCCTATATAAAAAGTTAATCTGGTAACAAGTTTGTACATCATACATAGAAAATGAATATGGAAAGGTAAAGTTACTGCATAACTGTCCATTTCAGCATCTCAGGGCAACCAAATTTTCGACTGGGCAAGCAGATTAGGAATTGCAGCCACTGTAGCTAAGGCCTTAGCTTTCATGCATGAAGGCCTTCAGAATGATGATATTCCTCATGGAAACTTGAAATCCACCAACATTTTGCTGAACGAAGACATGGAAGCCTGTATCAGCGAGTACGGTCTAATGGTCAACAATCAGGACCAGTCATTTGTAGCTCAAAGTAATCATAGCATCAGAGAAGATGATTCGGTTGCAATTAGTGCACGTAACGCTTTCAAGATGGATGTTTATAGTTTTGGAGTGATTCTTCTTGAATTGCTCACAGGGAAGCCTGTTCAGGCTAGTGGAAATGATTTGGCTAGGTGGGTAAATTCAGTGGTTAGAGAGGAATGGACTGGTGAAGTTTTCGACAAGGCTCTCATTGCAGATGGTGCAAATGAAGAAAGAATGATCAATCTGTTGCAAGTAGCTATCAAATGCATAAATCCATCACCAGATGCAAGGCCAAACATGAAGGAAGTTGCTTTAATCATAAATTCTGTTAAGGAAGACGATGAGAAATCCTTGTCCATATTCAGCAGTGAGGTCTGATTAATATTCACATGGACTGGTATATTGTTAAGAACAAAGATTCTTTTGCTTTCTTGTGTTTATTCAGGGTGACAAGAGATGATTCGTTGAGTTGATAAATGATTGGGTGAATGAGTTTAATGTGGAATTTCTTTGTCCAATAGAAGCATACTGTCGATTGGGTCAATGGTTTATGGACTTGCACTACTATATTGGTTTACATTCTCCTCTTCTTTTGCCGTTCCCTTTAACTGTACACAAATATATGGCTAATCATATAGGTTTTAGGTGTCTCTTTTAGTAAGATATAGGTGTTAGGTGTCTAATTTTGAGAGTCCAGAATTAAAATGTGGTTCTTTTGAATCAAAAAACCAAAATGTGTGAGAAAAAAAAATTTTGACCATAATATATAACGCCCTTTTGTAAGGCGCTATACTTTAATTGCCGTTTGCCCAGTTAAGTATAGCGCCCTAATATAAGGCGGTATATTTGAACCTGAAATGAGCGGGAAGGTATAGCGCCTTATATTAAGACGCTATAATAGTATAGCGTCTTAATATAAGGCGCTATGCCTACATAAAAACCCGTCCAGTCCCCTTCCCCGCCAAAACATAAACATTCCCAATTGTTAAGGGGAAAAAAGCTCGAGTGGAGCCCACTGGTCCCACATCCTAGCTAAGACATTGTCTCGTCGTGGGTTGCTCGTTTGGCTCCAAATCACTCAATCTTCAACTTTCCAAATACTTTCAATCGAGGTATTCCGACTTAATTTTTGTTAAAACTCCTATAAAAAATGCATATTAGTTGTCTTTAATGTGCTCTATATTATTTTGTGATTGTTTGCGATTTAATTAATTTGTCATTTTTTATCCGGACTATAGTATTAGTGTGATAATTTTTTTTTGTAAAATAGAGAAATTGTTATTAGTTAGTTGTTTTTTATACGGACTATAGTATTGTTGATTTCTACGGCTGCACAATTATAGTGCGGTCCGCAGTTCTTGTTGGGCTTGGATTTGAAACTCTCTGGACTTTAACTTTTGCGCCGCACTTTACACTGAAGCTCTGTTGATTTTTCTTCATATTCTGCGACCGCAAATAGAATTCCGGGCGCCGCACTTGAGCATGTGTGCTTGATTTTTGTCCTTGTTCAAAAGTACTCCTTCTTGAGTTGGATTCAATCGTAATAAATCATTTTCCAATACTCCTACAAGTAAGTATATTTCATCAGTTTTCGGGAATACCTTTAAATCTTTTTGAACTAAAACGAAAGTCAAAAGGCGCAAATAAGTAGTCAAAATGCCCACTTATCATGTATTCTTGATAATTGGGCACATTGGATGAACTTTCAGCAGGAGCTGAATTACCATCGCTACCCAAACCAGCTGAAAGATATTTACGACGGTTGTATCTTGTTTGCGAGCATATGTCATTACGCGCATAAACGGTATCACCAACATCCATTTGGTTCCCTATACGCGTTCTTTTTTGCACTTGTCGTTGATGCAAATACTCCTTGTTACACATCATTTTAAATGGTTCCGGCGGCCAATAATGCTCAGGACCCACTGGTTGCAATTGCCCATTATAGGTGTTTAAGTATGTAGCAACACTATATTCTTTATCAACGTAGTTGGTTACCACGAAACCTGTATGTTGAAAGTACTTCATGGAAAGTGAGCACGGCATGTGGTAGATGGACTATTTTTCACAAGAGCATAGCCTTTTGGATTCATTTACATTGTGTGTATTATTCCCCCGATTTTGATGGAAAGCAGTGCGAACTTCAAAAATATTTCGCTCGTTGCAATACTGTAAATATGAATGCCAACGTGCTCGCCTCCTGTATTCCTCAAATCTTTTCATTTGTATTGGCATAAATTCAACACCCCTTTCCATCAATGACGATGTACCTTTAGCCCTTTCAACAAACCTCTCCGCCATCTGCTTGAATGATATCCGGACCATGGCAGTGACATGCAATCCATATGCAGACTTTAATAACCCGTTGAAGGACTCAGACACATTTTGTAGTCAGAATTCTCCATCTTCTGCCACCATCCGCATGCAAAGTCCACTTGTCAAGCTCATGTCGCATCAACCAACAATAGGTTCCTTCGTCTTCCGCCTGATCGATTCCATGCGCCTCCTGAATTTATAGTCTTGGTGATCTGTTACAGCCATCCACATTAAATCACGAAAATCCTCGTTGGGATATGCTTTTTGGAAATTGGCCTTCAGGTGCTTCACACAATAACGGTGGCAGGCATACGGTTTCTGCCATGCAGGCCAATTCTGTACAGAACTTAAAATACCGCCATGCCAATCAGATATTAGACAAATACCTTAACGTTGTTTGACAACGTGCTCCTTCAACTGGTTCAAAAATAGTGTCCACATCTCTTGGCTTTCATTGGCACAAATAGCAAAAGCTATTGGAAATATACCTCCATTAGCATCTACTGAAATGGTGATCAACAACTTAATATCATACTTCCCATCTATGAATATTACCGACCGACAATGCACAAAACCATCAGTTGTTGGTTTAAATGCCCAGAACACATATTTGAATATATGTTCTGGTATTCCCGGAATCCGCTCAAGCTTCTATTCAACAACAGTTCCAGGGTTAAAGTGTTGCAATGAGGCCATGTACCTGGGTAGCTATGCAAAGGACTTATCCCAGTTACCATAAACAATTTCAAACACACGTTTGCGCCCGAGAAATGCCTTTATTTTGGTAATGGTACACCCATATTCCCGATGGACAGATGTTATACACTTTTTGATCTTATACCTTATGGACGCTTCAATGTGTGGAATCAAGACAAGAGAAATCAAGTCAACATTCAAGTTAAAATGATTCCCACTGAATGTGTCCATTTCACAATTGTAGGTGCCAATGTATTTACCCATAACCCACATTTGTTTTCTTCTTCCTCGCACACAACATCCAATTACAACCCGTAACCATCTACGACAAATAACCTTGTATACATCCGGAGATGACTTTTCTACCATGATCTCACGACACCCTTTTACGTTGTACTTTCGCACCGCCCTACTTAGGCGCGCTTTATAAGAAAAAAGCATGCCCTTTGACAACACTGTTGCTCTATATTCATCCCACATTACTGTCCGAATTTCGTCAATATCCCTTGTGAGGGCATCCACATCTGGCATACTTGGCAAATGATCAAGGTATAGAATCTCCCTTGAATGAAACGACACGTGGGACTCGTACACTCTTGGTCTAACGGGAGGTGGAGCATGCTCCCTCGTTAAATCAGGTTCAACATTCTCTTCCTCCTCATCATCACCCTCATTGGGGAATGGTGTTTCATATCCAGACTCATTGGCATTGTTGTCATAATCACTATTTTCTTCCTAATCTGCGCATCTGCCAGATCCCGATTAAATATGTCGTCTTCCGGCAACTGAGTAAGGACATGACCTTCAAATTGCTCGTTTTCACTGCACAACCAACAAAATAATGAGTTACTCACATTGATCCAAACTTTACATATAACTTTATCAGTTCACTTACATCATAATGTGTTGACATCCCATGATGGACATTTTTCTATTGGTGATTACTCCTGGATGGACCACCATGATCCAACACACCAAAACTATGCATATTCTAACTGGGAGTTGGTTCATAACTTGTAAAATTCATATCTGGCCGGTACCCCCTATGGAATATATGAGTGTTAATACAAATTCAATACATCAAAAATAAACATCGTAACGCAAAGGAAAATTGATGTTTATCACTCGTCTTGTGGATTATGTAAACTAGGAGAGAAATTATTTCCTCGCTCCTCATTCGCCCCTGGAGATAAGTTTAGATCAGGCAAAACTCTTTCAGCCGGAACCTGTTCGGATAAAACTGCTCCAAAATAACCACCCGATGATTGAGAGATATCCCTACTTTGGACAACCTCATTATTGCGAACGTCTTCTGCCTTGATGTATATTTCCAATATTTTTATCACAAGAAATTCCCGGTATTCAGCCAATGTCCTCAAAAAATATCTCAGAGTTTCATCGGCTTCGATGTTAAATTCAACATAACAAACAACCCCTTGCGGAGTGACAGAATAAATCGGGTTACGTTAATATTTACCAAACGTTTGCTCACACTCATTTTTTTACATAACAACGATACCAATGTATTGTACTCCATTGTTCTTAACTTGAAACTGTGGAGATAAACTATAGCTTACTGAGTTATTCGCCACCACAACCTCACCCCCCAATATAATGAAACCCTTGTTCTTCGCTCTTCAGACATTATGACAAAATGCAAAACAACTTAACGAAGAAATACTTCAGAAGACTTGAAAATATTTATGAATGGATTTTTACAAAATCCTTAACCTCTTTAAATAAGGCAAAAATAAGTCCGGGGGGGGGGGGGGGGAGCAATTTTATACGGAGGGGGGGGGGGGGTACAATTATTCGAGGTATAGCGTCTCAAATATGGACGCTATACCCAGTTGAATTGTTATGTTAGTTAAGCTCAGAAGAATTATTGGTGGGCCCACATAATAATATAACTCGGTAAGGAAAAGCTTTATATATATAGCACCTTTTAAAAGGGCGCTATACTTAACCGGGCAAACAACCATTAAGGTGTAGGCCCCTTTAAAAGGGCGTTATATATACTATGGTCATCAGTTACTTTTTTCACACATTTTGATTCTTTGAGTCCAAAAGAACCGCATTTTCGTTCCGTACTCTAATTTTGAAAGTATAGTCTCTTTTGCCTCAAGAGAAGTCAGGATGGACTATGGGCTTATATTATATCGAAGGTTTATATACTTAATTTAAAAGTACAATGGATTGATCTGCAAGTGTCATATTATAAGGGTGTTTAAAGTAATTTAATTTTAAAAAAATCACAGTGACACCTAATGACTAACTATCACTTCAATAAAACTGATTATTTTAGACTCAATTGTCAATTATAGTTTCTTAATCCAAAATGAAATTGGAGGTTGTTAGCATCGAAAACTCTCATCATATGTTGTAGAATGCATTTTAAATGAAGATTTATCAAATTCTAGAAGAACTTCAATTCATGGAGTTTATATCTTTTCAAAGCTTGAAAAACTTGTGGCTTTCTATAGCACGTCACTTCCAAAATCAAGTTCACAACACTGGATATTTACGTAAAAATAGCACGAGCTAGCCAGTTTTCGGATCGATCATTTAAAAATCGAAAAAGGGTCAAAATTGCCCCTAGACTATTGGAGTTGGTACAATAATACCCTCCATCCACCTATTTTGCAAATATTTCCCTCACCGTTATCTTATCGGCTCAAGACTGCCCTTACGACTAACAACCCTGTTAGATAAAAAAAAACTTAATTAATTTCCACGGGTCATCATCCCATTGGTCTAACTTCTAAATTAAAATAATGGAAAAGGGTCAAAACTGCCCCTCGTCTCAAGAAAATCTCCCCCCCCCCTCCCCCCGTCATGTGTGCGTTCATATTCTTCTTCTTCTCATCATTCTTTTGACCTTGCACTCTATTTGAATAATCACTACAAACACAAAGTTTTATTTTCAGACAATCAATTTAAAGAAAAAAAAAAGAGACGGTAAAATCAAGAGGAATATTTACGATCCTGTGCTTGAGAATATGAGAGGATACGACTTATTGGAGAATATGACTGTAATAAACACTTGATTGAGCTTATTATATGAAGCAATGAAGTGTTATTCGAGTGTGAGGGTGGTTTTATTTTAATACTTAGAGTTCACCTAAATTAAAATAAACCCACCCACATTCTAAGACCCATAAACAAAAATACTTTTTCCAAGTCTATCCTCCTTCCTCTCTCTCTTCTGTTTCTTTCCAAAAAATATTCCAACATATAGAACTATCATACACCCATTTTTTTCCTAAGCAAACAAAACTTTCTCTTATAGTTAATCACCTTTCTCTTCCTATTTCTTTCTTTATTAAATGTACACATCAATACTCCTATTTTTCTTCTTCACATAAATACCATTTAATCATCAATTTTCTTACTATACTTCACTACTTCATACAATAAGCTCAATCAAGTGTTTATTACAGTCATATTCTCCAATAAATCGTATCCTCTCGTATTCTCAAGCACAGGATCACAAATATTCTTCTTGATTTTACCGTCATTTTTTTTTAAAAATTGGTTGTCTGAAAATAAAACTTTGTGTTTGTAGTGATTATTCAAATAGAGTGCAAGGTGAAAAGAATGATGAGAAGCAGAAGAATATGAACACACACATATTTTTTTTGGGGGGGGGGGGGGGGGGGGGGGGGGGGGGGGGGGGGGGGGTGTGGAGGGGAGGAGAGATTTTCTTGAGACGAGGGGCAGTTTTGACCCTTTTCCGTTATATTAATTTAGAAATTAGACCAATGGGATGATGATCCGTGGAAATTAATTAATTTTTTTTTTAACCTAACAGGGTTATTAGTCGTAAGGGCAGTCTTGAGTCGATAAGATAACGGTGAAGGCAATTTTTGCAAAATAGGTGGACGGAGGGTATTATTGTACCAACTCCAATAGTCTAGGGGCAGTTTTGGCTCTTTTCCGTTTAAAAATAGTCAACGTTTGTAAAGTACACAAAATTCTTTCCGGAGGATACATTGTAATTATTTACTTGGTAATCAACAAAATTCTTCTAGCTAGATTTATGCGTTAAATGTGAATTAGCATGCAATGTGCATGGAATCTAACTAAATCGTAAGCAAATATTTCCACAACTACTCAGTTCAGTCAGAGTGTTTAGTGAACTGCTTCTTCTAGTTTAGCTAGATAACCTAATGACCCTTTACAATATTTCCAGCAAAACTTAATTTTACCTAACTAGACCTTAAAATGGTTCTTCAACTATCATCCATTTTGACCAAGAAACATCACTAAATTTTCAATTGGGCAAGTAGAACGAAACGAAGAAGCAGACAAGTTTTCCAACTAGTTTGTCGGTCGGGCTTTAAACATCACATAGATTAGTTAAAATCACTTGCCCCACCTGATTAGTCAAATTCAACATCTTCAATGATTTTGTTGCTTAACAAAGATGGCAAAGCGTGCGGGAACCACCCATAAATAGACACCTCACTGTATTATTTCTTGTCCATACCATGCGCTTCTTTATCATCATATACAGTTCCTAAGAGTCAATTCAGGTTAAGGATGATTATAGTAATCTATAGAATCCATTCGACGCAAATTCAGATTAATCAGTCAGTCAATTTCGACTATAACTAAAATAAAAAGATTAGAAGAAAAGAGAAGGGGAAATTGAGTCGGAATCTATACCAAATACCAACCTATCTTTTCTGACCTTTTTCTTTTTAGGATCCCTCTATCACGGGACCATCATTGAGAAGGGATGCCAAAATGCCATAATTAAGGCCAAAGTTTATATGGTAAGTAGACCTACCAGGATGAGTAAGAAACTGCCTTGACAAGAAGGCAATGGAGAAGAAAATAATGTGCATCACTGGAATAATCCATGGACACAAGCAAAGTGGCGGACCAATTAATTATGCCATGTATTCTTTGTGGGGCTGACTAATATTTATCAAACTAGAAGATAGAAAAAGCAATGTGAATTGGAGATTTCATAATCATTAAGTGCAATGATTTGTCACATTTGACTACCCTACTTGTTAATTTAGAAAGCTAGTTTTCACGGCTGCGTGATGAATGCAACTTCAAATATAAAATGAAAGTAGAAGAAACATTTAATTAGTTCCTTAAAAACCCAAAGAAAGTGACATAAATGAATTATTTTTTGTGCTGTTTCAACTAAACCACAGAGGACAATGTTGAGGACAATGTTGTCCCGGGAATAAGATAATTGCATCCACAAAATACACAAAAAGGACAGCAGTGACAAAGACATATGTGGCAATCCTTGAAAAAGTCAGTTCATGTCATAAACTGAATTCATAATCTGGGAAGCATTGTCATCAGGCCTTGTCTTTCTCATAGAAACCTAACCTACCCTCCTTTAGTAACTTTGCTTTTCCTTTTTTACTTTGTTCTGTTTGCCCACAGTGTTGACAAGCAACTTATCAATAGGGAGCAAATCACTTATTTTGGTGATATTTCTATGGTCATATCTTTTACCTATCAAATCCAACATACATAAGTCCATCCATACACTGTTCTCTTCTGCAGAGTAGAGGTAGTTCAACTTCTACATCCAGATTATTATTCCTTCTGTTAATCTTTTTGGGTAATTTTTGACACCTCTTGTCTATTTCGTACTCTCTTTACCTCTAATCCTCCATTAGTTTTCAGTTAAAGGTAGTCTTCATTTTACATATTCTTCCATTCATATAAAGCAAGTTTCTTGGAAGGTGCTTATTTAAGATTTGTTTTACCCCACATCATTCTGAAAATGGCATGCCAGTAGTAATATAATGATGTTATTTTGAAAACTTTTTAAGCCTTTTGAGCTCCACTTTCCACTTACCAGAGTTAGAAGTCAGGATTCTGAAAGATTTACTATCAAATTTTAAAAACAAATTGTCATCCATGAGCAGAATAAGCCCAATTCTCCTGTTGGTAATAGTAGTTATTGCTGTTTTATTCTTTGTCTTTGGTCTTCTTCATCTTTTGATTAGGTATTGTTTAAAGATGCCTTCTTTTTCATCACTTTCTCAATCCAATAGATTACCAGAATCAACTAGTTCTCAAGCTCTCCAAAGACAGCTTCAACAGCTCTTTCGCCAACATGATTCTGGTTTAGACCAATCTATCATTGATACTTTGCCTGTGTTTTTGTATAAGGATCTTATGGGGTTGAAGGAGCCATTTGATTGTGCTGTTTGTTTATGCGAATTTTCAGAACATGACAAACTCAGATTGCTCCCTTTGTGTAGCCATGCTTTTCACATTCATTGTATAGACACATGGCTCCTATCAAACTCAACTTGTCCTTTATGTAGAGGTGTAATTACTTCTGGAATTTCTATGGGAAACCCCTTGTTTAGCTCTAATTATGAGTCAAGAGAACAGTGGAATTTCCATTTGGAAGATGGCATTAGAAAAAGTCAAAAGCCAGGAGTACTCATGCAAGAAAATGTTGGAGAAATGAGAGTTTTCTCAGTTAGATTAGGTAAGTACAAAAGTGTAAATGAAGGGAATGAAAATCATGAAGACAGAAGTCAAGGGGAAATAAGCAGCAGCAATTTAAATGGAAGGAGATGTTTCTCAATGGGTTCATTTCAATATGTGGTTGGTGATTCAGAATTGCAGATAGCTTTGCCCAAAGTGAAGATTCTCAAAGCTAACAATTTTGGGGCTACTACAGTAACAGAAGGAAAAAAGATCAGTGCTAGGACTAAAGGAGAAAGCTTCTCTGTTTCAAAGATTTGGCTTTGGTCTAAGAAAGGCAATTCCTCAAGTTCTTCAGAAACAAATGTTGGCGGACTGTCTCTTAATCTTGATATTCCCATGACAAACAGAACTCAGTTTGTGTAACCATATCGTGCTAAAGTTTTATTGGTTTAACATAGAGCTGAGATACATATCAAAGCCTACATACTCTTCTATTCCTGTTTTTTTAATTTGTTTTATTGGACTAACTTATACTACTACAATTGTAGCTACAGATATGTACTTAGGAACAATATGGATGATGCATTAATTTCCAACGTTTTTGTGGAAAGCTATATGCATGTGTGTTCTAATTTCTACCATATATGTGACGATGGTGGGAGAAATGTTATTAATTGACATAGCAGCTTGACAGCTTCTAGGATATATTGGATTAGAAGTCAAAAATATATAAAGCGCGACTTAGGACCCGTTTGTTCATAAGTTTTTTTCCCCCTCTTTTTTTATTTTTCTCTCTTCAAAAATGTGTTTGTCCATGAAATTTTGCAAGTTTTTGATTTTTTTTTTTTCCCCTACTCACAAAACTGCAACATTTTTTCAAGGGAAACGCATATCCGTATATAATTTCAAATACCATTTTTTAACTTGACTCCAAATTTTATATGCAAACGCCTACTTATTACGGTTCAAAACATATTTCTGCTGTATTTTATTGTGGGAATCATTTATATTTCGATTCTTTATGGAATTTATTAGTTTTAACTCTATCACTGAGTTGAAAGTGTCTTTTTATTTAATTCTAGAATTACTTACCTTATAGATAAAATATTTATATGTACATATATTGTATACAAAAGTAGAAATGTATAAGTACATGCAATAGATACATGGTATCTAGTGGCTCCTTGTTGAATAATAAATAAATTTACCTATGAAGTCTTGAAGAAATTCATTTAATTGTTTCAAGGATGACTCGAATTGCTTTTTTCTTCTTTTTTATTGAATTGATCCCACCATATTAAAATTTCTTTCTTGACCCCGATTACAACATTTCCGGTTTGTTCATTTCATGTCTTGGTGGTGCGAGATATCTCGTCTTAACAATGAATCAAATTAAATTTTACATCTTTTTCCTTTCTAGGATCAATCATTCCCTAAAAAAATTCTACTCTTCCTTACTATTTCCATTTTATGGTATTTACTACGTATTAAATTTATAAATAAAAGAAGCAAATTCCAGATAGATTTGAAATACCAAATAATCTAAACTAATAACTGAAGTATAGAAAAAAAATTACTACTATAGATCTTAGGAAGGAGGGTGTATATATATGAACCTCATGTCCTTCTTTTGGGGTGATTGCATCACCGTTGTTATATTTTTGTGAGGTCAGGCCTAGCCCCCTCTTGAGCTTTTTTGAATACAACACAACCTAGACGTCTGTCTGGGCAATTTTAATTTAAAAAAAAAAAACTAGGAGTGTGTTTGATATGACGGAAAATATTTTCCGTGAAAAATACTTAGAAAACAAGTAGCAATCTTTTTAATTTTTCGGTGTTTGGTACGCAAATTAAGGAAAATATTTTCTCAAGAGTATTCTTAAATAATTTTGATACAATAAACATGAAGCCATAAACTTTCGAACCAACGACCTTCCGAACCCACAAATTTCATAAACTTCTGAACCACAAAACTTTCGAAACTTCGAAATTTCGAACCCGTAAACTTCGAAACACATAAACCTCCGATCATAACTTTGGAAATTGTAAAATCTTGAACCAGTAAACCGAAAGATGAAAAAGTAAAACTGAAAATATATAAAATAAAATAAAAATTTCGGAGGGGG
>ML255278.1:30521-53021 GCA_005239495.1 Nicotiana undulata
GGGGGGGGGGGGGGAGTGTAGAAAAACGAAAAACAGAAATTTAAAATTAGAAAAAAAAGTAAAAAATTATTTTGGGGTTGGGGTGGGTGGGGTAATGGGGTGGGTGGTGACGAAAAAAAAATCTTTTTGGAGAGAGGGCATGGGGTTGGGTTTAGTGGGTTGGGTGTGGGGTGTGAGGTGGGTTGGTGAGGGTATGTAATTGTCACGACCCAAAATTCCCACCTCGGGACCGTGATAGCGTCTAACGTTGAACCCGCTAGACAGGCCAACGTATTTAATCATATCTATTAAAACCTTTATTATCAAATAAGAAAAAGTGGAATACGACTTTTTCAATAAATAAAAGCTCGAACTGAGATCAAAATAAAGAAAATACATAATTAAATCCACAAGCTTAACAAAATACTCAATTTAACCAACCCGGATCTTTAGAGTCATAACTCACAGACGGTCTAAGAGTAGTACACAAAATATTCTGAAAGAAATAATACATATATTTCTGAAGTACTAAACTCAGAAATAAAAATGGAGTAGGGAAGGGGACGCCGAGGCCTGCACGCCTGCAGGTCTACCTCAGTGTCTCCGGTGGACTGAAGGAAGCTTCCTCGATCAATGTCCACAAGGTCCTGTACCGGGATCTGCACAACAAAAAGATGTGCAGGTGTAGTATCAGTACAACCGACCCCATGTACTGAGTAAGTGCTGAGCCTAACCCCGGCGAAGTAGTGACGAGGCTAGGACACGACAAATAATATCACCTGTGCAGTTTAATAAAATATAATAGGAAATAACAACAAGAAGTAAACAGTTAAGTACAATAACGGGGAAACATGCTAGGGAAAAGGGGTAGCAATTACTGAAATGACGGAACGAGGCAACAATTTAAATACCAAAAATAATAACGAGGATTAACAACATGAAATAAACAAGTGAATAGAAACGGCACGACATGTCCCCTCGTGCTAAAGTACCATAAACACGGCACGGAATGTCCCCTCGTGCTAAAACATCATAATCACGGCACAGAATGCCCCCTCGTGCATAAATATCATCAACACGGCACAGAATGTCCCCTCGTGCATAATAATCATAAACACGGCACGGAATGTCCCCTCGTGCATAAATATCATAAACATGGCACAGAATGTCCCCTCGTGCATAATAATCATAAACACGGCACGGAATGTCCCCTCGTGCATAAATATCATAAACATGGCACAGAATGTCCCCTCGTGCATAAATATCATAAACATGGCACGGAATGTCCCCTCGTTCATAAATATCATAAACATGGTACGGAATGTCCCATCGTGCATAAATATCATAAACATGGCATGGAATATCCCCTCGTGCATAAATAACATAAACAACAATTTGGCAAGAAAATCAAGAATAAGAATCATAAATCATAACATCCCGGCAAGGGAACAATTAACAGAAATAATACCGTCCCGGCAAGGGACACAACTATAACCAATCTTACTCAAGTATATAACTTAACAGAAATACTCCTCAACCGAACAAATACTAAAGTGAAGCTTAACCCATAACACAAGAAATACCAATGAAATCATAAAATTCATAATTTTTGACTCACGGGCATGCTTGACAACAACATATAGGTACTCGTTACCTCACTTATACGTTGAACACGGAATAAACACGTAGCAATTAAGACTCAACGCCTATTCCCTCAAGCTAAGGTTAGGCCAAACACTTACCTCGATGCCACGAACACAATTCAAGCCTCAACTACCACTTTACCTCTTGATTCCACCATCAACCCGCTCGTATCTAGCCACAAGTTACTTAATTATATGAATAAATGCTAAATGAATTAATTCTAATGCATGGAAATGTGTTTTCTAAGGTTTTCCTCAAAAAGTCATAAATCGACCCCGGTCCCGCTAGGTCCAAACCCGAAATTCGGATCAAAGCCCGATTACCCATTCACCCTCGAGCCCGGATATATAAATGGTTTTGGAATCCGACCTCAATTGGAGGTCTAAATCCCCAAATTTCAATATTCTTAGGTTTTACCCAAAATTCTCAATTCCACCATGAAAACCCTAGATTCTAGGATGAAATCTTGTAAAAAGAAGTTAAGGAGTAAAGAAAATGAGTTAGAAATCACTTACTAATGTTTTGGAGAAGAAAGAGTGTTTGGAAAATCGCCTCTTAACTTTTTAGGGTTTTGAAAAATAAAAAATAACTGAAAATCTCGTTTAAATATACCCCTCTCAGACTCCCACCGCGGACCGCAACAAAAAAGGATTGTGGCCGCACAAAAAAAGATTGACTGTATTGACAAAATGAGTGCGGACCTCACTGGCGGGTTCAGAGATCTGCACTTCTCTGACCTGCAACAGCTATGTTTTAAGCCTAAAAACATTCCGGGACCTACCCGAAACTCACCTGAGCCATCGGAACTTCAAATCAAATGTGCACACAACCTCGAAAATATCCTACGGACTTATTCGTGTAATCAAATCACCAAAATAACATCATAGCATCGAATTAAACCCCCAAATCAATGAAATTTTTCAAAACTTCTTTAAACATCGAATTTTGCATTTAAGGTTCGAATCACATCTAATGAAGTCCGTTTCTTACCAAACTTCATAGATATAAAAAAAATATTATATCGAACATGTATCGTGCTCCAGAACGAAGATACGGGACCGATACCACATGTTTCACATATAATTACACTTTCAAAATCTCTTACATTTTTTTCAAAACACAATTTCTTTTAAAAATTTATTTCTCGGGCTTGGGACCTCAGAATTCGATTCCGGACATACGTCCAAGTCCCATATTTTCCTACGGACCCTCCGAGACCGTCAAATCACAGGTCCAGGTCCGTTTACCAAAAATGTTGACCAAGTCAACTTTATTCACATTTCATATTCAAAATTGCTAATTTCCTCAGTTTTTTACATAAAGGCTTTCCGGCTACACGCTCGGGCTGCGCACGTAAATCGAGGTGAGATAGAAAGAGGTTTTCACGACCTCGGGACATAGATTTACTAAAAATACACGGGATGACCTTTTGGGTCATCACAATCTCCACCTATAAAACAAACGTTCGTCCTCGAACGGACATAGAAAGGTACCTGAATCGGGGAAAAGATGGGGATATCGGCTCCGCATATCGGACTCCCAGGTAGCTGCCTCAACAGGATGACCTATCCACTGAACACGGACCGAAGGATAACTCTTCGATCTCAACTGACGAACCTGCCGGCCTAATATGGCTACCGGCTCATCCTCATAAGTCAAATCCTTGTCCAACTGAACACTGCTGAAGTCAAGTACATGAGAGGGATCGTCAATATACTTTTGACGCATAGATACATGAAACACCGGATGCACGACTGATAAACTTGGTGGCAAAGCAAGTTTGTAGGCTACTGATCACGCCTCACCCACACTACTATATAAGTAGGAAGGCAAGGATCGTGTAGCTTTTACCCGAATAGTCGGGATCGAATCCACATAGAGTCTATAATGGGAGTGAGTGTCTAAGTAATCTAGAAGGGTCGAGTGTTTCTAATTGCACTTCTAAACATTTGCTTGGTTTGAACTATGCTAAGTATATTCTATTGATTGTATGCTAATTAATGGCTATATTGTTTTTGGTGTTGTTTTCTGATGATGATAAAGGCACTAGGGTCGTGACCTTTGCCTAGGTGGATACATAACGGATTTCAATTCTAAGGTCGGGACATTGATTAGGGATACAACTATAACCCATGCACGAACATACCCACTCTATACCTCTCGGTAGTTTGAGTGGCTTTGCCCCTAATTACCTCTCTCGAGGCCAATTGGGTGTCAATTAATCAAGCAATTGAGGCTTAGGCAGGGTATTACTCTCTCGAGGTTTAACCCGTTAATTAGGGCTCAAGTAGGGTTTTACCATTTCTTGGTTTAACCCAATTGATTGGGAATACCAATCTCTTGATAATGCTCTAATTCCCTATTAGGCTAATTTTCTAGACTCAAGTCCTCTTTCTCAAGAAGGACCCTAGTCATGAAAAGGCTAATTAGTGTTTGCAACCACTAATTATGGCAATAAGAACCCTAAATTAGCCTAAATAGCCAACACCCATTAATTTCTCAACCTTAATTTCAAAAACCCATTATATACCCACACTAGGGTTGACCCACAACCCTAGCTAATAGGTCTAGCTACTCATAATCAAAGATAGAAGCAATGATAGAGAAGAAAGAGAACCCATTAGTTGATTCTTAACAAAGATATTGAATATTCAATGTTAAAAATACAATAATAAAGCTAAAAAGATGAAAACCCAAAAGTATTCACGTGTTCTCTACTTCAGAAATTACAAGATATGTAAAGAAATTACAAAATAAGCTATTTATAGTCTGCCAGAATTTCGGACAAAAATGCCCCTGCGGGGCCACCGCGGACCGCGAAAACACGACCGCGGTCCGCGAAAGACAACTGGGTGCTTAACCCTGAGCTTTTGAAAATGCTCGACCGCGGACCGCGAAACATGGACCGCGACCGCGGTGAGCTGTGCCTTGAAAACCCCTCTCTGAAGCTTGGAACCGCGGACCGCGAAATAAGGACCGCGGCCGGGGTGAGCTGACCCTTAAAATCCACTTCTCTGAATCATGCCACTGCGTACCGCGAAACAAGGACCGCGGGCGCGGTGGTTCTTTACTTGATCAGTTTTGTTGTCCTTGGTACTTGTGTCGGATTCACTCCTGTTTTGAGCCTATTCTTGACTGAATGTCATCATTTCTGGTTCAATCCTGCATGAAGCACAACATATAAGTTGTCGGGGCTACTTTGTATATAATTATAACCAAAACTTAGGTCTAGAAGAACGGAAAACAAGGCAAAAAATCCAAGTTTTCAATTCCCCCAAACTTAAGCTCTTGCTTGTCCTCAAGCAAACAAAATAAGCCCCACCCATATGATAGCTTCCAAGAAAATCTGGCTGTCCTAATGGTGACCTCAACTAGCATCAATTGGGACTAACCATAGCCCTTAATGCACATGCATCATTGACAATGTTTGAACCTTTTAAAACCATAGTTTCAAGTGTGATACAAGAGCTTCGAGGGTTGTTCCAACTCATCAGTGAGACTCTAACTACCATCTCGGTCAGTGTGGATCCCCGAGTCTTATGCCGCGACTTTCCCTAAGCACCTCACCTTTAGAATAATAACGCTCAGAACGGGGAATATGGGAAATCGCTCATCTCTCATCAAAGAAAAAGTCCCAAGTCCGGCTCAAAGTACCATAGGCTTGCCCTTTGTGTAAATCATCACTAATATAGGCTTCACTCGACTTGAGATCATACAGGGCTTTTGTGGAAACATGATGAAGGTTGTTGGTCAAGGGTAGGAAGTATTTGGTCAGAGTTCGTTATATCTTTCCTTAAGCACTTCATTTTTAACTGTTCTCACATTTTCTTGACCCTTTGAGTCATTTTATCTTTGTGCAGGGTTGGAGAGACACACTGTCACGCCTTTTTGTTCATTCTAGCCACTTTTCTTCCTTTTATGCATTCCAAACCTTTGGTAACACTTTTTCATCAATTCCCTTTGTTTCTTCTTTTTGTTCATTCTTTTCTTTTCTTTTCTTTTTCATTGCCTTTTCTCTTTTCTTTCTTTTGTGCCTTCTTTTTCACTTCATCACATCCCTCGTCTCTCCCCCAAACTTATGCCTTTTGCCTAGCGCCAAGGAAAGATCGGGTGCCAAGAGAGGATAAAAAAATGGTAGAAGGCTTGTAGCTTGATTTTTGAAAAAAAGGGTTTAAAGCTCAAAAGGGTTGACTAGGGAATTTGTCTTTGGAAGATCATGGAAGTGTTTAAATGCGTTGTTCAAGCCAAGGAAGTCCTATAGTCATTTCCTACTTCCCAATCTTTTTCTATAACCACATGGGCTAATTTATGCAAATGTTCTCTTTTAAGGTTACTGATTAGATTATATCTCTTTTTTTTTTTTTAAAGTTGTGTACTTAAAAGTTACATTTTTTAGATAACGTAAACTTGCACTTAACGTTTGCTCATAAAACTTTCAATTTATTCAACTTTATGGTCACAGATAAAACATTAGACTGTGATCTAATATTTGCAAAACTTACAAAAAATTATAGACCGGGTCCAATAATTTTTTTATAAAATTTTGAATTTGCCCAAAAAGAATTTTTAGATCGTGATCTAAAAATTTATATACTGTAAAAGAAAAGCAGAGAGGCCATTTTCCTGAACACCTTATACTATAAAACAACTTATACATAATTTCAAAACCACATCAGCCTCACCTACCAAACACCCACATAAACGGGAAAATTTAAAAATAGTCAGATTTATAAGTGGTCATTCAAAAATAGTCATGGTTTCAAAAGTAATTAAAATTTAGTCACTTTTCATGTAAAGATAAATTTGAATGAAAATACTGTTCAAAATCCGAAAATACTCCAGCATATTATACAGTATAATATACCGGTCCAACATAATATGTTGGAGGTTCATACACAGGTGCTCCAAACTCCAGTATATTATGCTGGAACTTTCTGCGTGTTGGAATTCCAGCATAATATGCTGGAAGTTCATACACAGGTGCACCAGTCTCCAGTATATTATGCTGAGACTTTTCGTGTTACAGCAAAATAGTAGCTATTTTTCAATAACTTTGCAATGATCAGTCCAAAAACTGGCTAACCCGTTCTATTTTAACCGCATACACGATAACTCTAAGCCCGACAATGTCCAAATAATTCATCAAAACTTAAAACATTTTCTTTCACACAGGTAAACAGGGAACAAGAAATAACTAATGAAGTGGCAATAACCATTTAAAAAAAACAAAGTCATGGGCTACTAGGATTTGAACTAATGAGAGTACGCCTCAAATAGTGACTATGTATATTGTTCTTTAATAAGCTATTTTACATGTTTTAAAGTTTCTTTAATGAATTAAATTTTATGTTTAATTTGTAGCTTTTAAATAAATATGATGCTTGCTTAACTATATCAAGAACTTGTTTTTTTTTCCCCATGATATCAAGAACTTACTGATATTGGAAAACCATACGGGAAGAGTTTGACTAATCTACCAAGTTATATTATATTTTATTTGCTGTAAGTATATTTAATTTCTTTTGTAAGTTTATTACTGAAGTATTTAAGTTTTATCTACAAAATTGGCCAATTTTAAGGACCAAATTTTATTCGATTTTTTTTGAAAAGAAAATTATACGCATAACGATACAAATCTACTAGACAGACAAGCCAAGACCTAGGGAGATTAAAAGAAAAACTCTGATCCCACATCAAATTAATTGTTTATTTTTACAAGACTGGAACACAGAAAGTGAAAATAAAAACCTGTAAAAACACCATTTAACTTTCCCATTCGCCATTCCCGTTCAAGCTATGGGTGTAGAGAAGAGAGTTACAGCAACAGTGAGGGTCTCAAACATTCCTCAAACAGCCATAGCCAAACAAGTCTTCGACTTCTTCGAGTCTTCAATTGGGAAAGGATCAGTCTTTGCCTGCGATATTTTCTCAGAGCACAAGAATTGGAAATCAAGAGGTCATGGTCGAGTCCAATTCGAAACAGCGGAATCCAAGTTACAATCTTTATCACTATCTGAACAAGGGAAGCTCGTCTTTAAAGGGCACCAACTCATTCTAACCTCGTCTTTTGATGATATTATTGCCAGGCCAATTGAGCCCAACTACAGGTTTCAAAACGGAATATTGCATACTGGGATACTGTTAAAGAATGATTACATGGAAGTTTTGGAGACTTGGGAAAATGTGAAGACGTTGATCATGCCTGAAAGAAAGAGTCTTGAGTTCTGGTTTAGTCATTCAAAGGGGGAATGTTATAGGTTGGAGGTCCAGTTTGCTGACATTATAGAGACTTGTCGGTGCTCTTTAGAAGATGAAAAACCTGCACTCCTTTTAAAGGTTTGACTTTTCTGTTACCCATCTTGAAAGTTTTTGTTATTTTTACATCCTTTTAATTTATGTTGATTTTAGGGCTATCCAATGTGACCACTGACAAGTGCTGGGAGCACAGTGCTTTTCCAATATTGTGTGTGTTTTTGTGTATATCAGTTAGTGGCAGAGCCGCAGCAAATGAAGGGGGTTCAATTGAATCCCCTTTGTTGAATATTTGTACTGCATAAATGGGGCATAAACAATTCTTCTGTATATATTTAAATTTATGAATCCCCTCGACATAAGGGAAGTTTTCATTGTAGTGGCAAAGGTAGTTCAAAAATTGCTTTAGCTCGCATGTTTGAATTTTTTGAATCCCCTTGTTAAAAAGCATGGCTCCACCACTGATATTTGTGTGCTTATGTTAGACTTCCTATAATAGTGATACACTCTCAAGGGTTGAAGAAAGTATAAATTGAAGAGTAAGAGCTATTTATAGCTCTGCAAGTGGATTTACAATGCTTTAAGTAAGAAGAAAGAGGGGATCAGCACGAGCCCAAAGCACGAAATCTCACTATTCATAGGGATGGAGTCTAAATGAAAAAAATTATCAACTGGATTAATGCGTAACAATAGAAACTTCTAATGTAAAAGAACCCGGGAGTTCTATGGTGTTAACACCCAAAACTTATAACCAACTGAGTTTTCTTAATGAACCCAATGGTTACATGCTTGTGCTAGCTGAACGTACAACCCATGCAAGCTAGTAAAAACCTCCCTCTTCCACTTCCATTTTAAAGCTGTATCAAATTTTCCATAAGCACATTTTATGATTTAGCAAGGATGCTAGGGCTAACCTTTATAAAGTGGCCTATAAAGGTTAGCCCTTGAAGTTTCTCTTCTTCCTCACTTGCCCTTGCACTCGCACGTTTTCTTTTTTTGAAAATATCAATTCGAATGAGAAGAGCATTCTTGGTTGTGTATGCAACTAAAAGTCAGTCATAAGTTAAAATAAGCTTCAAAGTCTGCAAATCGTGAGCTGCGGGAGCATTGGGGAATATATGATTTAAGAGTGTGCTGGGGAAACATAGTAGTCCATATGTTTTTTGTGTCTTTCACTATATAAAAGACATTTTAGACTTTTATTCTATAACAAGTCAAGGATATAATATAGAGAGTCAGAGGTAGAACTTAGATAGAAGAATCAATACTGTGCAGAGCATTCTTCTGCTGTATTGAATTAAATCAGATATCTTTTGATTTCTTATGAAACTTGTTTTACAGAATCATACAGTTTACACAGTCTGTATGGTTTCTGAATAGTTAGCTGATCCTACCAAAAGTCTGTGGCAGCTTTGCCTAGTGAACAAGGGGGGTTCTGAAGTACTTGGATACAGTTTCAGTAAAAGTCTTAGTAATAATTTTGTGGCTAATAAGGCTATTTTCATGGCAGGGTAAATTAGACGGGATTGTGCATCTGTCGTGGATGCTTCTGTCACCATTTGTTCTAAGAACACATTTTTTTGGTCTAAGAAAACATTTATTATGCATTGACTAGTCTCTGAGTTTAATTTCTTCCACTATTCATTGTCTTATGTAGAGAACAGAATAAAGGGATAACAGTTCTTTTATTGATGTATTTGGATGCAATGGAAAATAACAATAGATAACATCCTATCCGAGAGATTACTTTATGAAAAAAATACACCTATGGTATAACCTTAAAAAGAGAAACAAAAATCCCCAAGCAAACCAAAAAGAAAAAGTGAAAATCCTCTGAAGGGAAATGGAGAAACATTATGCGGTAATGAAATCTTGGCATTGCTGAATTTTAGATTCTTCAACCTTTATTTCTGAGGCAAAGCCAATTTCTTTGATTTTCATTTCAGTGAGTTTTTGCTTTCAGCTAAAACATGCACCAAAGCTATACCAAAGAGTTTCTGGACCCGGTGTTGCTTCAAAGTTCAGTTCTGACCGGTACCATGTTTGCAAGGAGGATTGTGAGTTCCTTTGGGTACGCACAACTGATTTTTCTGCCATGAAGTCTATCGGATGTTCATCCTCTCTTTGTTGGGAAATCGAAGACGGATTGTTAAGTTCAGATTTGCTTTCTAGTTTGCCATATTGTAACAACGATGTGATGGATCTTGTTCTGGATGAAGTAGGAGATATTTATTCTACTTCTGAATTAGTTCCTCTTGCAAGTTTCCCATCAGATCTGAAGCTACCATATGAGATCCTTTTCCAGCTTAACTCACTCGTACACACACATAAAATTAGTCTTGGTGCTGTTAAAACTGATCTTATTGAAGTTCTTAGCAAATTAGAGTTGGACACTGCAATGATGATCCTTCAGAAAATGCATAAGTTGCAGTCAACCTGTTTCGAGCCTGTGTCATTCATCAAGACACGCTTGCATGTATTGGGTAAAAACAGTAAGAACCAACCTTCATCATCTTACAGCAGGTTAGTAAATCAAAACATGATGAGTGTTCACAGAGTCTTGGTAACACCATCAAAGGTTTACTGCCTGGGCCCAGAGCTTGAAACGTCCAATTACATCGTGAAGAACTTTGCATCACATGCTTCTGATTTCTTGAGAGTAACTTTTGTAGAAGAGGATTGGAGTAAACTTTCTCCTACTGCCATTTCTATAAGTGTTGAACAAGGTATCTTTGCAAAGCCTTACAGAACTAACATCTATCATCGGATTTTGTCTATCCTTCGAGATGGACTTGTTATTGGAACTAAAAGATTTCTTTTCCTGGCATTCTCGGCTAGTCAGCTACGTTCAAATTCAGTTTGGATGTTTGCTTCCAATGAGTATGTCAAGGCAGAAGATATCAGAGAGTGGATGGGCTGCTTCAACAAGATTCGCAGTGTCTCGAAATGTGCTGCAAGGATGGGTCAGTTGTTTAGCACCTCTTTTCAAACAATGGAGGTCCAATCGCCGCATGTTGAGATTCTTCCAGATATTGAAGTAACCTCTGATGGCGTTAGTTATTGCTTCTCAGATGGCATTGGAAAGATTTCTCAAGCTTTTGCCAGTCAAGTAGCTCAAAAATGTGGATTGAGTCATACCCCATCAGCATTTCAAATAAGATACGGTGGTTATAAAGGCGTGATAGCTGTTGACCGCAATTCCTATCGAAAGCTATCTCTACGTGGCAGTATGCTCAAATTTGAATCAAAGAACAAGATGCTTAATATTACCAAGTGGAGTGATGCCATGCCTTGCTATCTGAACCGGGAGATTGTTATCCTCTTATCTACGTTGGGAGTGGAGGATAAAGTATTAGAAGACCTGCTAGATAATCATCTCCGTCTTCTGGGCAAGATGCTGACCACTAACGAGGCAGCCTTAGACGTTTTGGAGAGCATAGGTGGGGGTGACGTAAAAAGAATCTTAATGAGGATGTTGCACCAAGGATATGCGCCCAATTTGGAGCCTTATCTCTCGATGATGCTTCAATCCCATTTTGAGAATCAGCTTTCAGACCTAAGAAGTAGGTGTCGTATATTCATACCGAAAGGTCGAGTTCTAGTAGGATGCCTAGATGAAACAGGTATATTGAATTATGGCCAGGTTTATGCACGAATCACCATGACTAAGGCCGAGCTGCAAAGTGGTCAGCAAAATTTCTTCCAGAAGGTGGATGAAACAACTGCAGTAGTAAGAGGCAAGGTTGTGGTAACAAAAAACCCTTGTCTTCATCCTGGAGATGTAAGAGTACTTGAAGCTGTTTATGAGGTGGCATTAGAGGAGAAGGCCTGGGTAGATTGCATTATTTTTCCTCAGAAAGGTGAAAGGTATAGTTTAAATGTTCAGTATACGAGATTTGAGTAGAAAATGTTCAGTATACGGTATTTCAGTGGGACTTTCATATCCAAACTATTTTACTTGATTTGACTTGTCTGCCATACACTCTGTCCTTTTCCAGTCTCCATGAAGACCGCTGGAAAGTCTTCTTGCAAAGTTTTGGATGTTTAATGATAGGACATAACTGAAATTAAGTGGCTAGTGCTACTAGATTCAACTAAATATTTTTTATTAGTACTAATAGCCTAACCCTACTACCTTGGGGTTGAGGCGTTGCACTACTTGTTATAAATTATACTAATTACTAATATGTTCTAGTAGTTGCACTGCATATCTTATCTTCTGCTGGAGATTCATGTATTCTATGATGTTACTAACAGTGTTATTTCAGAGGTGTTCAGGTAGCTTTGTCTGTCCATATTAACAGCTCTGAGATCAGATGAAGCTATACCACAAACTTTAACCTAGTGTGTATATGCAGTTGCCAGACTTCTGTAATGAAGAAGAAATTTTAATACCATTAGGGAGCTTGCTTGGCGACTGAAACATTAGTTTTCGTCACCCTTTCACAAAGACTGTCTTTCATGTTTTTCGTCTTAACATAATTCATCATCATTTTTTAGCATTTGTGAAGAGTTGAAAAGAGGTCTGAGCAGAGTTGGTTAGTCTTGGAGCAGAAGTCTGCTTTCGACATTTTCCCTTTCCCAGCTTATTATTTTTAGTGTGCTTCCACATGACCACACCCCACCTCCTTAACCCCTTAAAGGGAAATTATAAAAGATGAAGAAAACATTTCTGAGAGAGAATCAAGAACTCCTCAAGTTTTCTGCGTACTGCTCAAAGGGGATTAAATGTTCTTTTGAGTACTCATAAGTATTGAATTGTCATGTACAGGCCTCATCCAAATGAATGCTCTGGTGGTGATCTTGATGGAGATCTTTATTTCATAAGTTGGGATGAAAACCTCATTCCTCGTCAAACTGTGACCCCCATGGACTACACTGGGCGAAGACCTCGTATAATGGATCACGAAGTCACTCTAGAGGTAGCTTGAACTATTTCTTCCACGAGTGAAGAAAGTTTTTTTTTTCTGCATGCCTATCTGATTTTTGGTTTCTTTCCCTGATTTTTCGCAGGAAATTCAGAGATTCTTTGTTGATTTCATGATTAGCGACACTCTTGGTGCGATCTCTACTGCACATTTGGTTCATGCAGATCGTGAACCAGATAAAGCTCTGAATCCGAAATGCCTCCAGTTAGCAACCCTTCACTCTATGGCTGTGGACTTTGCGAAAACTGGAGCTGCTGCTGAGATGCCAAGGTTTCTAAAACCAAGAGAGTTTCCTGATTTCATGGAGAGGTGGGACAAACCAATGTATATTTCTGAAGGTGTACTGGGGAAACTTTATCGTGCTATAGTCAAGTCTTCTGTTCGCGGTAACTCAGATGACCTTGGCTCTGTCAGAGCTATCCAGGATGCTTATGATCGTGACCTTTTGTTCGAAGGTTACGAGGCATTCATCGAAACAGCTAAAAAACACAAAGAAATGTACTTGGATAGAATGAACAGCTTACTCAACTACTATGGAGCAGAGAAAGAGGTTGAGATACTGACAGGCAATTTGCGCCAAAAATCTGTGTATTTGCAGCGGGACAACAGAAGGTATTTTGAACTAAAAGATCGAATCTTGGTTTCTGCCAAAAGCCTACAGAAGGAGGTGAAAGGGTGGTTCACTGGTTGCTGCAAGGAGGATGAGAAGAAGAAACTGGCATCAGCATGGTATCAAGTTACTTATCATCCAAGTTACTGCCAAGGAAGTGCTAATTGCCTGGGATTTCCCTGGGTGGTAGGTGACGTTTTGCTGGATATAAAGCTGCATAATACCAGAAAAATCACCTCCTAGTTTTCAACCATGAAAGATACTTTATGCATTGCCCTTATTAACGTGTGTAATCATCCTGTCTTACTAAAAAAGATGTATAGCCCTGTGCTTAATGTAGACTTTTGACATTTTCTGATGGAACTGCTATTGACTCAATCTGCATCCGATCTAACAATTAGATGTCTTAGGGGTCGTTTGGTTGGAAACAAGTTATCCCAGAATTAATTATCCTGGGATTAGTTATTCCACCCTCCCGTGGGGATAAAAAAAAACACTACAATCCCAGGATTAGTTATACCTCGATTTTATTCCAACCAAACATGGGATAAACTCATCTCAATTTAATTCTGGGATTAATTATCCCTCGTACCAAATGAGCCCTTAGTGATTTGGAAGCATAGCAATATATTCGTGCAAAATTGGTCATAATTTCCTCAAGACCTTCGCTTAGGTCCTAGTAATATATTTCCGAGTAAGTAATCCTCAAACCCCCAACATTGGAACAAACAGAAGGCAGCATAACAAGATGCCTTATTTCTCAGTTCTTCATATATGTCAAACATGTAAAAAATGTAAAACCAAATTCAAGTTGAGGTTCGATAATGCAAGTACTATGTTATAGCTGAGGAGCCACCACTTATCCAGATATCTAAAATATATCTTACCAAGCACTCGTTATCTTTATCTTCTTCCAATGAATTTAATTTAGAAATAAAAAACTGGAAATACTAGTGCTTGACAGTTGACAGTTTGGTTGAGTAGAGATAAAATCACAAAAAGAACTCAAATAAAGGGTGGAGAGAAAAGCAAAGGATTATCTCCACTTTCTTTCTTTTTTCTCCTTTATTGACAAGGAGGATAATCTCCACTTCGTGAAATTGACAATTTCGTGAGCAGCACTCTTAATTTATCCAATAAATCTTTATCGCCCAACAAAATGAAATATCGCAATAATAAAGCAATCTCTTCGTTCCATTTTATGTAGGGAAAAATTTAAAAATAGCCTTATTTATAAGTGATCATTCAAAAATAGCTACAGGTTAAAATTCGGAAAAATACTTCAACATAATATACTGGAGTTCCAACATAAATGTTAGTCCCTGGATAAAGGTCCTCGGCAGGTGTGGCTTGTGACAAGGATTTTCATGATGGCTTTGACACACAACCTGGAAAATGGGGCAACATCATGACGGGCTGCTCGGCATGACGGACTATGCGGGGTTGACAAACGTGCTTTGAACAGAGGCAAGGCGTATCTCACTTAGACGTGCGGGTTGTCATAACTATGGCAAAACAAAGCCATGTCAAAGCAGGGGCAAAGACATGGCAAGGCAATGCGGGACAAGCAATAATAATTGATGTTGATATATTCGATCAAGTTGGGGGCGACTTGACACAAACGGGTAGTTGTGGCAGTGTTCGTGTGTGGCTAAGTCAATGGGCGGCAAGTTGTGATCAAGACATTGGGGCGGAGCAGTGTCAAAAGGGCAAGGCTGGGCGCAATGGGCATGCAGCAGCTGGGCCAAACAGGCACATGCATTGCATAAGAAGCAGTTACAAAACATGTGCAAGGCACATGGAAGACAGTTGGTGGTTACAACCACATCCAGAACATGGCTGAACGTGAGCTACAAGTGTGGGCACTTTTTTGTACTTGCTTTAGCATGTTTGCCCATCAGTTGGGACTTGTCAACTGATTGCCTAAAATCCTGCAAAGTGTAATTGGGCAGCATCACTATAAATATGTGCATAAGCTGTCCCAAATAGGCAGAACTTAGCTTGTGGCATATGTGTTAGCCAAATTTCGTCTAAGTCTTTTTCTAAGGGTGGGAAATTCGTTTTGGGCCAGGGAACTAGGGAGTACTTTGTCTTGGCCATATGGTTGGCTTCTTTGTGTTCTTGTATTCACTTATTAATATGAGTTGGGAAGAAATTCCTGTAAATTCGTGTGTGCTTTTACTGATTTTATTTGTTGCCTAAAAATCGTTCTAAGTCCAAAAGTTCCTACAATTATTCTAAGTGTTGGAAAGGCTGAAGTCAAGGCTGGGCTTGACTGCCGCACAAGGGTGAACCTCTGACAGAATTCGAGTGACGTAAAACACCCATGTGACAATAAGTATAATGGAACTCCAGTATATTATACCGGAGTTCCAACAAAATATACAACAAGTATATTATGGTGGAAGTTCATACACAGGTGCTCGAATCTCCAGTATATTATGATGGTTCGGTCTGTGTTGTAGTAAAATAGTGGCTATTTTTCAATGACCTGCAAACGCTGACTATGTTTGAATGACCAGTCCGAAACTGGCTAGCCCGTGCTATTTTTATTTTTATGTAAGGTGTTAGACCAGATACAATAAAATACTTTAAAAACTTTAGGTCTAAAGCATGTCATAAATATTTAAGCAACTAACAAAATTATATCATTAAATAAATTAAATTATTGCTAAATATATATAAAAAAATTAAGTATTTTGTTTTTGAACATTCGATGAAATGGGACAAAGGGAGTACAAAAATTGCATATTCCTCATTTACATCTATTTTAAATCTTTTATTTATGCACAAATTGACCTAACTACATGTCGCTACACTGGCCAACTCAAATGTACAAAACAAAAATATACTAGTAAATCAATTAGAAATGAGCTGTGAGCTCTGAGGTTTCATGACCTCATCCCCCATTCTACACCACTGAAGTCCTTGTACGCTATTTGGCAGTTGGCACCATTCAAAGGCCAACTCAAACGAAGTTGGGCCCATCCTTACCCAAATCCATGGACCCCACAGCCGATGCCGGAATCGAGGCGTATCTCGTCGAGAAATTCCGGAGCCCGTACTCATCCGCCTCTCCGTTATTCCCGCTATGACCTTCGTCGAAGTTTAGTGCATAACTGAGAGGATCATACTGGAATTTCCCTTGTTTTCCATTTTTACTCCGATTGAAACGCCGGATGAAAGTCTTCCATCTCGGTCCCGCCGCCAGCTCCGACCACTCTCTTAGCTTCAGTACAGCGTTAATTCCCTTGGCCCAAACAGAGCCTTCCTCCACCTCCCGAGTCCGTATCCTACGCCACCAATTAAAGCCGATGCCTCCTGATGATGGGAAGCAAAAACAGCAACGCCGCTTTTGGAATAGCGTCTCCGACGTCTCATCGCTCGGCTCCGCATAAAATTCACGTGCCTCCATAGCCAAATGGTTACAAATACGAATTTACAGAATTCAGAGTTCTATAGGTTCCACTTGCGAATATTTATAGTGGGAGGGTTGTAATACGTAAAGTTGTAACTGTTGAGGGGTGACGGGGACTGGCAAATACCGGTATAAAATAATACTAGGCTTATTGCTCAAAGGCTCACTTTGAGTACAGATTATGGAGATATGACCGGCTTTGTGGATTTTTTAAAGGGGGCTTTTGATTAGCTGGATAAGGATGAGAATCCAGTACTGCGCGGTTGACGTATGTAACAGCAACGCCAATAGGAATTGGCTGTCACCACTCAGCAAAAGGTTTTAGTTTGCAAGTTAGAGAGAGACAACCATTGGGCGTTGATTGTATTTTTCATGCTACGGGTAAGGTTACGCCTTGTTTTTTCTCCTTTTTCTTTTCCTTTTCCTTTTCAAATTGATGGAAACATATCTTTTTTTCCCTTCAATTCCATTATAAATATCTAATGTTAGCTTTTTGTACAAATATCCGGCCTTGTAATTGAAGATGGGTTGAGGACCACCTAATAAACACATAATTATGCATTATGCCCAAGGAATCAAGTGGATTTGTACAAGATTTTGAGAGGAAATTCGTCTTTTTCTAACTGACGATAGCGTCTTTAGCATGAAAAATCAAAAGAAGTCACTGATCAGATTCCCTAGCCAACAAAGTTGAGGTCTGCTTAAGTTTTCAATGACAAACTGATAAAGGTTAAATAAAAGAAGGGTTTTAACTTTTAACCATAAAGACGTCCAGATGATTTTTTCTGAGATGGCTTTTCATCCTTAAAAAGGACAGATTGAAAGTCAGTAGAAGCCTAAAACACAGAAAGCCACACTACGCAAAGAAATATGAAATGGACATGCAATATGCACATAAGTATAAGGTGATGTCAAATTCCAATGGCATAAAAAGCACGGACAAAGAATCAATCTTTTTTTACTTTATCAACTTGCAAATGTGGTTTGGTTTCCAACTCATGATTGTTGGCAAAGATGGCTCGGGCCACATACTACCAACTTGCGGGACATATAAGTCTTGGCTTAGAAGTCACTGAAAGCCATATCCAATTCTACTGGCAAAGCCGACCAAGATAACACAAACTTATATGCATTTTAATATGTACCTAATTGCTATAAGGCTGAATACAGAGACACTTAAAGTTGATACGATTATTCATTTAGATACCTAAACTAAAGGGTGTTCCCATTGAACACTTATACTATCCGAAACGTATTCCAATTAAGCACTTCTTTGACAATCAGCTAAACTTACAAAGTTTGTGCAATGCACTCGCTGCTGACGTGGCGAATGACGGATAAAAAAATGACATATATTATTTTGAGTAAAAAAAAGGAAAAACTATGGTGTTCTTCCCTATTTTCATGTGTGTTCTTGTTCCAAGCACGATTTTAATCCAAATTTTTAAGAGAAACTCCTCCAAATTTATTATAATTTCAGCTAAAGATTCCCCACGATGACCCAAAGACAACCCCAATATTAATTTCTCAAACTTTCATCAAATCAAGTAACCCATTTAAACTTTCAAGCTTTTTAAAGACCCCATTAATAGTGTTATTTGAAATGAAGAACTCAGATTCATTTCAGTTTTAATCAATAGGGGGAAGAGGGGGTGCTCCCGGATAAGAGTGACGGCCGGTGGTGGAGAGAAAGAAGAAAAAGAAGAATACGGAAGAATAAATCGATGGTAGAGGCACAACAATGGTGAAAGTGGTGGAAGCAAGGGTGGAAATGGTGGTGGAGAGAAAGAAGAAGAAGAAGAAGAAGGAAATAAAAAAGAAAAAAAATCTGTTTTTTGGGATCTTCACGCGCCTATATTGGATGAAACTCACTTTATGTGCCAACTCAGCAAGAAGTGCTTAATTAGAATATGTTTTGGACAATATAAGTGCTCAATAGGAACACCCTTGAGTTTAGGTGTCTAAATGACTAATCGTGTCAACTTTAAGTGTCTCCGTATTCGTTCTTGCCAGAGTGGGAGCCTGCCTAATCTTTATGTTTTATGTTTTTTAAATAAGATTTTCTCCACTTAATGGATAACCATTTGTTACCAATGGAGAATTTCTTATCATCTTAAATTCAGGTGGTTGGATTTACACCAGCGGAACTCATAAACTTCATACACAATAGAGAGATATGATAGAGTATTTTTTTAATAATGAATGAAGTTCCTTCTTCCATCCTATCCCACTCACCGGTACTGATCATTGATACTGTAAAAGCCATTTTCTTGCTTTTGTGCCAGCTCATGATCTAAACGAGTCGCACATACACCCTAGTACATGTTCCTCGACGCTGAGGGCTCCCCCAAAGAGCGGGGAATTTCGTGACATTTCTGAGTCTTGTATTTCTAATAAGTTGTTTAATAGTTGGCATGTTGAATCGTATACATAATATGATGGGTTGGTTTAGATTGATCCTAACCGAATGATGATGAATTACTTCTATTTAATAGAATATTCAATTCGAAGATAAAATCTCAAATCACAGATTTGCGCGAAATCCATGTTATTTTCATTCAACCGCTACAAGATCAACAATTCTATAAGCTTGGGCTTCCGTTGCTGACATAAAAACATCTCTTTCCATATCTTCAGATACAACCCATAAGGGTATCCCCGTTCTTTGTACATAAACCCTTGTGAGGGTTTCACGCAGTTTCAGCAGTTCTTCCGCTTCCAGGACAAATTCGCCTGTTTGTGCCTCATAAAAAGAACTAGCAGGTTGATGGATCATTACCCTGATGATATAACAAAATAAAAGCTTCCCCTATCGCGCATGATAAAGCAAAGAGAAAAGAAAGATAAAGAATAGAAAAAAGATAGAATTGAACAACCGTACAGGCATCTTTTGTGCATACGGCTCTACAAGAAAATTGACCCCCCCCTTTCTATTGAAGAAAGAGAAAAATAGAATCTATCAGACTCAGATGGGTAAATGATCAAATTGCCATCCTTCCTTTCGGAGGAGTTAAAAAATACTATGATGGCTCCGTTGCTTTATATGTTTATTTTTTCTTTTTTTTTGTCTGTGATTCAGCAATCCCAAAGTTTCTTTTTAATCCGATCAAATAAGGAAAAAATCTTTTTTTTTTTTTTCGTACTCTTTCATAACATAAATATTGTTAAGAACTCTCCGGCATGAAAACAAAAAAGTTTGTGACGCTGAACTGAACTCCCGATAGATAAGAGAAAATCGGAAATACCCCTTATCTCATACTACTCTCTCGATACAGAATCTAATGTTTTGAGAAAAAAAAGTAATACAAAAATTTCTTGTATCGAATTCGAAGTGCCATGCTATTATTACTTAGTATTCATATGGCGAAGACATAGTCTTCTTTTTTCTCTCAAATAAAAACCTCATTGGCGCCAAGCGTGAGGGGACGCTAGACGTTTGGTAATTTCTGCTCCGACCAGGATAAAAGATGTCATTTAAGCGGCTAATCCTATGCATATTGTATGGACATCTGGTCGCACAAATTGCATAGTATCATAAATAGCCACCCCAGGTATTACCCAGCCCCCAGGAGAGTTTATAAGCAAATACAGATCTTTGGTCTTATCCTCGATACTGAGATATACCATAAGACCAATAAGTTGATTCGAAATCTCGCTATCAACCTCTTGGCCTAAAAAGTAATCTTTCTCGATAAAGTCGGTTGATTAGGGTAAAATTGTATCCCTTAGGAACCGTGTACATGCGCCTTTTGATGCATACGGTTCAAAAAAATTGTGAATCAATGTATAGATTCCAGTCCTCTTTCTTTTTTTCTAGAAAGGTTCTTTCTTACTTCTAACGAAAGGGCTTTTCTTCGATTTTTCAATAAAGACGAGTTTTGACTCCTTTTTTATATTTTCGATTTTCCATTATAAAATTTTAAGTTATAAGAAAGGGTCATTAAGCTTATCGAATTAACTTCTCATTGATGTATTCTTTCATCGAGATTTAATCCAAACCGCGATGGTATTTTCTTGTTCCTGAATGGGTCTGTTTCATCTTTTTAGGTTTATGCTCTACTTCGGGTAAAGATCCGCCCGATTTGGATTTGTATATATAGGACAAATGCTCCCATTACCATTTCGTTTTGTATTTTTTTTTTCAATTCATTTTATACAAGTATTTCTTAGAGTTGAGATAACTTTGTTTGACAATTAAGATCTCTTTACAAAGAAAAAATATGAATAGCAATCATAGATATCTTACCAATCCAATTGGGTTTTTTCTAAACGGAGCCTGGATACTTCATTTTTTTAGTCCAACCAAGCCAACCATAAATTATTCTAATTGATAATAGTAATATGAATCCCCTCAAAAATGGATCGAATTGCACTTCACGCTCCAAATTTTTGATGATTAAATTTATCTTTCTTGGGTGAAACGGGGGATATCTCGATCGGGGGAGAGAACGGAAAAATATCATATGACCCAATATATCTGACAAGTCACACTATACGTCAACCCAAGATGCATCTTCCTCTCCAGGACTTCGGAAAGTAACTTTTGGAATACCAATAGGCATTAAATGAAAGAAAGAACTAAATACTATATTTCACTTTGAGGTGCATGGAAACGTAACAAATTTTTTTTAGTCTTTATAATATTCCTATTGGTTTTTATCGTACTTATTTTATTCATAGATTATAAAAATTCATAAAGAAAGACAGAATGAATAAACTCAAATTATTACGAATAGGTCTTTCTAATGATAAATAAGTATGGACTCATTCGCTCATAGAAAATGGGATCAACTCCCCCATTGCGTATTGGTACTTATCGAGTATAGAATAAATCTGCTTCTCTTTGTTCCTACGAACAGAATTGTTCCATTATTACCAACAGAATAGAACACCCTTGTTCGGAAATAATCGACTGAACAAGAGTGGTCCATAGGATAGTCATATTATATTCTTTTCCAATGCAATAAAGTTACGTAGTGTCTATTTATCTTTGATATAAAGGGTATTTCCATGGGTTTGCCTTGGTATAGTGTTCATACCATTGTATTGAATGATCCTGGTCGGTTTCTTTCTGTTCATATAATGCATACAGCTCTGGTTGCTGGTTGGGCCGGTTCAATGGCTCTGTATGAATTAATGGTTTTTTATCCTTCTGATCCTGTTCTTGATCCAATGTGAAGACAGGGTATGTTCGTTATACCCTTCATGACTCGTATAGGAATAACTAATTCATGGGGCGGTTGGAGTATCACAGGGGGTACTGTAACGAATCCGGGTATTTGGAGTTACGAAGGTGTGGCTGGAGCACATATTGTGTTTTCTGGCTTATGCTTTATGGAAACTATCTGGCATTGGGTGTATTGGGATCTAGAAATATTTTGTGATGAACGTACAGGAAAACCCTCTTTGGATTTGCCAAAGATCTTTGGAATTCATTTATTTCTATAAGGGGGGCTAGCTTTGGTTTTGGTGCATTTCATGTAACATGCTTGTATGGTCCCGGAATATGGGTGTCCGACCCTTATGGACTAACGGGAAAAGTACAACCTGTAAATCCAGCGTGGGGCGTGGAAGGTTTTGATCCTTTTGTTCCAGGAGGAATAGCCTCTCATCATATTGCAGCAGGAACATTGGGCATATTAGCGGGCCTATTCCATCTTAGCGTTCGT